>SEYY01000507.1:37500-70000 GCA_009176605.1 Armadillidium nasatum | reverse complement strand
TCCTTTTAACTTCTTTATTGAAGGATTTCCAATTAGGGCGCAGACTGTGATCTCGATACTTAAGAGTCTTGACAATTTAATTTTTGTAAATATCAGTGGAGTAAGAGTTGTAATTAAGGTATAAACCATTATCAGCAATTTTGATGTATATGCCAGTGATGTATTGACATTTTCATTAATTTTGATTTTAATGTCAAAGCAGTTTTTATATTGTTCCTAGATGCCGCATTGGGAAATTTTAGTCAAAATAATTCTTGTAATCTGTTTAAGAACCAAGGGGTGTCGTCCTGTCTTTTAACTATAACTAGCCTGTCATCAACTTATCTTATATAAAATTTAGGATTCAAAATGTTGTTTTCTTCAATTTCACTGTTTTCTAATTTAGAATATAAAAATCTAAGAGAGTAGGGATAAGTGGTAAGCCTATTAAGAAATAATTTATTTTGAAATTAAAAAGGCGTTTGAGAACGGCAGAGAAACAACAAAATTTTATATGTGTTCGTCTCATTAATCTGGTTAGATGTATATTATTATTATCATTATTATCATTATTATCATTATTATTATTATTATTATTATTATTATTATTATTATTATTATTATTATTATTGATATTATTGTTGTTATTATTATTATTATTATTATTATTATTATTATTATTATTATTATTATTATTATTATATCCATATAAAATTCGTATCATGACAGACATCGCACATGAGAGTGATAGTTTTTTCAGGTCAAGAGAAGTATTTGACCTGTTGATGAACACTGTAATATAGGGATCGTTAGTGTTTTTTCCTTATAGAGACAACCAGTATACGTTGAGAATTTTACTATCCTGCTATTTTAGCCCTCTTCAAGATTTTTTATCTACTCAAGTGGGCACAACTTGAAATTGAAGCCACAAATGAAAGCAGAGTTTGTTTTTGAGGAATCATTTTATTGATCTTCTGTTATGTAATTTCTGAGAAGACCCAATTGCTCTCATATGTTATTCCCTCAATGCTTTTAACACATAAAAATTAAGATTTCTTTAAAAAGCTTCACCACTATGATAATACTTTTCAGATCGCGAGTTTATTGATGAATGGCATAAATCAAGCGACAAAGAATCTTTCATCATGTCTAGAAGATTAATCAAAGAAGAAGGGCTGTTTTGTGGTACGAATATTTATACTTGATTCAGTTTAATAATTTTATTTGCGAAATTTAGTTAAGCTTGAAAGGAATTATTTCTCGATAAAACATTCGAAATAAATTTTTTTCTATAAAATAAAATAGGAGGAAGCAGTGGCTCTGCAGTTTTGGCCGCGATGAAAGCAGCTGCAAATCTCGAAAATGGTCAAACTTGCGTTGTTATATGTCCTGACTCAGTAAGAAATTACATGTCAAAATTTTTAAGTGATAAGTGGATGCAAGACCGAGAATTTTTAAAGGAAGAAGAAAAAGATTTAGCAAAATATTGGTAAAGTCATATATATATATATATATATATATATATATATATATATATATATATATATATATATATATATATATATATATATATATATATATATATATATATATATATATATATATATATATATATATATATATATATATATATATATATATATATATAGAAGAAGAAACATGGTCGTTTTCAATGATTCCAAAATTCAAATTTTTTCTCTCTCTCTCTCTCTCTCTCTCTCTCTCTCTCTCTCTCTCTCTCTCTCTCTCTCTCTCTCTCTGTACTCGACACAACCTTCGTCTGTCCCTAATATTCTTGTTCTTTTCTTCGTGATCTTTCTTGGAAAGATCACAGTACTTCACTTTCTGAACAAGCTTCTAAGAGGTTGAGCGTTCCTAGGAGCCTTCAGAATTTCTTCTCTCTTCCCCAGTTGCTTGCTCTTTATAGGGATGTTGTTCGCTCCTGTATGGAGAACTCCTCACAAATCTGTGGTGTTCTTTTCATATAACTCTCCTAGAAAAGGTAGATTTAAAGACTTTTCTTCTTATCAGCTCTTCTGCTCTCACTAATTCTCTCCAGTCTCTTTCTGCCAGACGAATTGTTGCGTCACTCTCTCTATACTATCGCTATTACAATGAACATTGCTCCTTTGAATTTTCCCCTCGCTTACCTCCACCATTGAGAAGGGCTGGTGTGACACGGCTTTCTACACAGCTTAATCTTTTCTCTGTCCAACTCTTCTACCCAGAATTAACCGCTGTGCTCAATCTTACATGCACTCAGCTGGTAAAGTCTGGGACACACTATTTTTATCTGTTTTCCCAATTTCTTTTTTCATACACACCTTCAAACGCCGCGACCTTTTGTCCTTCAACTTGACGAAATTTTCGATGTTTCCCCAACTCTGGTAGAAATTAGGAGGCCTTTGGCCTTTTCCCACCAGAGGTAATGTATATATATATATATATATATATATATATATATATATATATATATATATATATATATATATATATATATATATATATATATATATATATATATATAATAATAATAATAACTATAAAACCACTAAATAAAACAACAAAAATAATAAAAAGTTAAAATTAAGGGGAATTAACAAAGTGTTAAAACCAGCAATAGCAGAAATAGGAATAAAAATTTAAAACACAATATTTCAAGGAACTATTCCTTCTCATCTGGTGCGACAAGATTAAAAGAAATTAAGAAAGCTTTCTTAACTTCTTTTAATCTTGTCGCACCAGATGAGAAGGATATAGTTCCTTGAAATATAGTGTGTTTTAAATTTTTATTCCTATTTCTGCTATTGCTGGTTTTAACACTTAGTTAATTCCCCTTAATTTTAACTTTTTATTATTTTTATTGTTTTATTTAGTGTTTTTATAGTTATTATTAAATAATAGAGCGCGAGTGAAATAGTTTTAATATGTATATATATATATATATATATATATATATATATATATATATATATATATATATATATATATATATATATATAACATTAATTATTAAAATTATTATAGTAAAATGCCTAAGTAACAGTCAACGTTTCTGCTTATTTTACTTTCTAAAGCCATTTTGAAGAAATCTGCAAATACAAGAAAGCAATAACACTATAATATAATAATAAAATTGAGAACATCAAGAAACATAAAATAACACTAGTAACATAAATAACTCGTAAATACAACAAAGTAATGTATCACTGTAGACAAAATATCCCAGACTGAGCTGAACATGAAAGGAACACTAGGTTGTAGGTAATTACGGTGATTGGTTGTAAAAATTGTGAGCTTTTAATCCCAAATGCATAAACATGACACACACATACACAAGGACTCTTACACACGCACACCCACCCACATAAACAAACATACACACATATGCAGATAAACACACACACATATGCAGATAAGCACACACACATACAACATACATACATACATTCTTACGCAACCAGACCCTGGGGACTGGAATATGTAGGTAGTAATGGGAACGTAGTTAAAACTTATTTTAAAAATCGGAGATTTTAAAAATATTTTAAGCTACATATTCCTATGTGCTGGTTATGGGTGCGTTGTATATGCAACCAACAATATGGAACGTTCAAAATATGGACCATGTATGTGTGTAATTCGGGATTTAAATGTCTGACAAATAAAATCTTACCGCAAAAGTCATGTACGCATAAAGTCAAATATTGCGGTATTTATTATTATTATTATTATTATTATTATTATTATTATATATATATATATATATATATATATATATATATATATATATATATATATATATATATATATATATATATATATATATATATATATATAGTTTTTATTAAGTTCAGTGATTTTTCTAAGATTCTGATTCGTATCCAGGTTAAAAGATTTAGAAAATACCTAAATTCGGAATTTGGATTGAGAGTTTAGAGAACATGAAATATAGGAAGAGTGATGAAAACTCTGCCCAAATCAAAATCACATTACAGAATAATTTGATTTTTTTATTTTAGAAATGCTTTGGAAAGCCTAACTAAAGACCTTCTAGAATATTAGCAATGGAATTTTTAAAAAATAAGATTTTTCCTTTTTCGCCTTTTTAAATAGTTATATAAAAATACTTATTTTTTTATTTCAACAAACATTTTCCAGACCATCAATATTTATATCTATCAAACCGAATTTAAAAGAAATGGATTTGGCAAAAGGTTTTTGAAAATTATTTGAAAAAAATTAAAATCTTAGCATTCTGAAAATTAAAAGTGATCTCTCTCTGACTCTTCCATTTTTCCACAATATATATATATATATATATATATATATATATATATATATATATATATATATATATATATATATATATATATATATATATATATATATATATATATATATATATATATATATATATATATATATATATATATATATATATATATATATATATATATCCTCTAGTGGGCAATGGCAAAGGCAGGAAGTCAACCAAATTCCACTTGAGTTTTGAAATTTCCTGAATCAAGAACAAATTAAAGGCCTACATGTCTCGAACCGATACATGGTTTTTGAAAGTGAGCAAGTCAAAGGAAGAATGAGATATGGAGATAAATCCCCATAACATTCATTATCAAAAAAAGCAAAAGACAATGTAATTTGGAAGTTATTTGAAAAAATAATTAAGATCTTAGCATTTTGAAAGACGAAATCTCTCTCTACATTATATATATATATATATATATATATATATATATATATATATATATATATATATATATATATATATATATATATATATATATATATATATATATATATATATATATATATATATATATATATATATATATATATAAAATGGTTGGTAAAATGGAAAGGGGTTTGGAATCGCCATCCACCACCAGCATCCCTACAAAAACTTGGTCTAAATTGCATGAAGAATAGTATAAGATACCAGTATACACCATCCATGTTTTGGCTTTTGTTCATTTCCAGAAAAATTCAGGTGGATAATATGGTTCCACACAATATTAAGAAAAAAATCATACATTTATCAAGTGTTTCCCAGTTGTTTTCCAATAAATATATATCATCTTTAACTTTGCCTTTTCCTCTTTTTTTCCTCTTTTCTTCTAGTTTCTTCTTGAAGCATAACTGCTGCTTTGCTTTCTCCTAAATCTGAGCCCTTTGCTCAATCCTTTGCCTCCAATTCCATCTTTGGCAATTCCGGAGCTATTCTTCCTCTTCCAAACACCTCCAACTTACTTGCCTGCCTTCTATTTTCCTCTAAAGATGCATTTTCTGCTCTTTCAGAGCTTAACACTAAGACGATATTTTGCTTGTTTTTTTAAAAACTTGCGTTTCTGAACTTTCACCCTGAATTGATGAACTAATTAGTCTCTATCTTTCTATTATAACCTTCCCATTAAAGAGTAAAAGAGCGCATATTCAACCAGTACAGAAAAAGGGGAACCTTTCTCAACCCTCTAACTATCGTCTTATTTTTATTTTTTAAACTTTTTTTTTTCTAAAGCTTTTGAATATATTTTCACAAGGAGTATTATATATATATATATATATATATATATATATATATATATATATATATATATATATATATATATATATATATATATATATATATATATATATATATATATATATATATATTTTATGTGTAACCTTTGCTCTGATCTCTGGTATGTCTTTAGTAAGGAACTCCCTACTGGTGATCTATTCTGTTTAATTCTTGGTTCTCTGATCTTCGTCATTTTTATGTATCTTTTGCTGTGGTGCTAGACATATCGAAAACCATCAACACGGCCTGGCATAAAGCTTTGATTTTCAAACTTCCTCCTTTCGGTGCCTATCCTTCTCTCTGAATTTTGTTTCAGTCGTTCTATAACATCTGATGTAGGCGGTCACTTTTCACCGTTTAAATCTATTAATTGTGATGTTCCTCAGGAATCTGTTCTTTCAAAAACTTTTCCTTAATGGTGTTCTCTCTTTACTACATCAAGTATTTATTTCTACGACTACTACTCCACACTTCATTACTCTTTTCAAATTCCAAAGACGACATTCCGAACAATAATTAATTGATACTGAGATTGTGGTCTTTGAGCATCTATCCATATTAATAATCTTCTCCAAAATTCTAATTAGAGAAGGAAAAATAAATTTTCTTTTAATGCCTCAAAAACTCAGTTCCTTTATTTTTTCTACAAGAAATAATATGCCACCCAACTAAAACATCTTCGAAAATAAACAACTCCAAACTTCGTTTGTCTTTAATATTCTTGGTGTTTCTAAGAGGTTGGATGTTTTGAGACATCTTCAGAATTTCTTCCCACCACCACAATTGCTTGCTTCATATAGTGGTGTAGTTCTCCCATGAATGGAGTGTGTACCACACATTTTTGGTGGCTCCGCTAGCAAATTTTACCTCGAAAAGATGGAGTCTTGGATCTTTATCTTATAAACCCTTTCGTTCTCACGAATTCTTCAGTCACTGCAAATTGGAATATTAAATCACTATATTTGTATTATCGCTTTTACAAGGATACTGCTCTTTTAGGCTAGCTAATCGCATACCTCTTCAATTGAGAAACGCTCTTGAGACACCTCTCTCAACACACTCTCGTCCTTTCTAACTCTCTAACCCCAGACAACTGCAACACTCAATTTTAAATATAATCTACTTTTAAAGGCTAGTGCTCACACTCTTCATCTGTACTCTTAGCTTATTTCATATGTACAAATCTAAACGCCGTATATCTGGGTAGTTCTGAAATTGAAAGGATTGCCCATGATTCTATTTCTTTTCAGCTCTGTAGGAAATTAATACGCCTCTAGCCTTTGCTACACATACACACACGCAAACACACACACACACACACACACACACACACACACACACACATATATATATATATATATATATAATATAATATAATATATATATATATATATATATATATATATATATATATATATATATATATATATTAGTAGGCCTCTGGCAAAGGCCAGAGCCCTACTAAAATTTCTACTAGAGCTAGGAGGAAAGTTGGAAACCTGGTTAAATTAAAGGCCGACATGACCTGATACATGTCGTTTGAGGGTGATTAAGAAAGTTGGGAAATAGATGAAGGGAGCGAGTTCCAGACTTTACCAGTACAATGCATGTAAGGTTAAGCATAGCTTTACGTCTGGGATCAGATAGTTGAATAGAGAAAGGATGAGACTGTGTATGAAAGACGATGTCGCACGAAGCGAAATATTTTATTATTATATTATAGATATATAATATATATATATATATATATATATATATATATATATATATAATATATATATATATATATATATTATATATATATATATATATATATATATATATATATATATAATATAATATATATATATATATATATATATATATATATATATATATATATATATATATATATATATATATATATATATATATATATAGGGGGAGGACGTAGCGCCGTCCGAAGCGATGAAAGTACTCCCCATTGGGCTTAACCGCGGAGTGATAGGGTGGGCTAGACCATCCCGTTTCACTCCGTTGCCCTTTGGTTCGTTCCTTTTCGCGTTTCACCTACTCAGAGGGTCTCTAGTGTACCCTCGTCCCACATGGGAATGTCTATGCTCCCACTTCTTCCCCCAACTCCCTTCTCATGTTCCTACAAATTTACAAGCGCTTACTCCTACATTACCTTTAAAATAGGAAAAAAATGGCGAAAACATGTAACTGCCTCGGAGATGCTACGAGGGGCGGCATCCAAAGAATGCCTCTCATCCACTCCTTCCCCCATCACCACTTGGGAGTTGGTGGCCTCCGGTGATGGGGTTGGTGCCACCAAGACCTCTACGCCGACTTGCCCTGATGCACGATCTTCCTTTTTCATTAACTTCTGCAACATTCGTGGTCTCTTTACTAATTTCCACTTTGTCGAACACCACCTCTCTTCTTCTAGACCTCATCTCTTATTCTTAACCGAAACTCTGTTTCCTCCTACTGTCTCTATCCTCAATTTTCAGCCAAAGGCGGATGTTGCGCAAATGTGCGCAACGATGTTGTCTGTTCTCGTGTCTCTAATTTGGAGTCTTCTGAATTCTCTACTTTATGGCTTAAACTTTCTTGCAACTCTACAACTAAATTTATATGCTCTGTCTACTTATCTCCTAATTCTACAGACTATCCAAAATTCTTGCCACCAAGGATATAGATGAGGGATAGAACTTGATATTTCAATAGTTTTGTATAATACCGTATTTTGCCTTTAAAAATTGTGTATGTACAAATTACGCGCATGAACGTAATTTTTTATGTGTGTCAACACTTCCGTTCAAGAGACTACGGATAACAGGAAATTGAGTTACCAATTTCTTTTTATTAAAAACCTTTATATTTTTCGATTAAGAATGAAATTACCTTTCGTTCTTTTATTAAAAAGTTATTAAATGTATAAAATGATTAATAATATTTTACTTTTAAAAATAAAAGTAATGGATAAAAATTTTAATTAGATAAAAATATTCTTCTGGTAACATCTGGAAATTTAATACGCTGCAATGAAGGTTGGAAAACATTGCTACCAACTGTTGCGATTTTTTATTTTTAACAATTATCAAATGAAATAAAATAAAGACATTCATTATTACAATGATTGTTTTTATACATATATACGATTTAAAAATAATTGTTTATTATTCACTAAATGACTAATGAATGAAATTAGTCGTAGAAAGGATATTCACATTTATAATATACTCTTTAAGGTTGGTAAAGTTTGTTTTGGAAGATGGCTGATGATATTTGTATTTGTAATATAATTACATTTAAGTTTTTAAATAAGTTAAGAGTATTATTTTCAACAAAGAGAAATATTTTAAAACAAATAGAAATTACATTTTTAATTTTTATTAAACACATGTAACTGTTTATCAGTTTTTAAAGATTACAAACTTATTTTGCTGTTAGTCTGGTGAACTTTAGCATCAATTTTAGAGTATTGTAGTAAAAATACCTTAATTAAGGAAAGGTGGTTTAGGAATATTTAGAAAATGGGAAGGAACTAAAGAAAACTGTTATTTTAGGGGTAATTGAAGGCTTTGCGTTGCAGTTTGTGTTTGTTGGGCTAAATTAAGAAATTGGAAAAAACACAAATATTTGATGAGACTATTTTGTTATTTAGAAAAAGAGGTTTCTTTTCGGTTACGTGGAGGAGTATAAAAGGTGGAATTTGCATATCTTGTGGCCATTCTAGTACATTCTTACTTATAAGAAGGTGTTAGAATTTTAGCCTGCAATTTAAGGAACTTAGAACTTAGTCTCCCTCCTTTGTTATCAATTTTTTTAAAGCGTTTATTAAGTTCCTTTATTTAAATTTTGAATTGCAGGTTAAATTATTATCTTTGTTTTACATTTTTTGCATAGTTGTTTAAACTATTGCAAACCCCATTTAGGTTATAACCTCAATTTTAATTGATTAAGGCACTAAGCCGAGGGTTGGATTGCTTCTTTTTTTTATAAAGCAATCCGACGGAAACATTTTAACTTTGCTCGAATTGGTAAATTTCTTTAGTTAGTATTTTATCGGTACGCCTCACCTACAATGGTAAGTTTTAAGAAGAAGAGAAGTACCGTTCCTATCTTTGACAATTTAATTCTGAAGTTGTTGCCTCTTTAGAATTTTCAAGCTTTAAGAGAAGTGGAAATCGATAGATTTCCCCTTCTCCGGAGAGTACTAAGACGAAAATTCTATTGGGATTTCAACTTAGTCATTCCTTATTTTTAGTTGATCTACGCGAAATTGCAGAAAACTGAGTTTTGTCTTAGATTCTGCAGTTTCCCACGTTGAAAAACAATCAACTACATTATCTTCTAGAGTCATCTCTTTCATTTTTTATTTCAGATGTGGGGTTTTTGATAGTATTTTTAGGTAATTCCGGTTATTTTCAAGTCCTTTATTTACCTCTCTACTATCCTCGGCGAAACCTTAAAACACCTTATTTGGTGTTCAAAAATGTCAAACACAGATTTTGCTAACAACGCTATGACAAATTGTTAGGTTTTTTCATTTTTTGTTTTTTGATTCATACAAACATTTAAAGAGTTAGGATACATCATTATATTTTGAAAGATATAATTATATTTGTGGTAATAAAATAAACCAGCTCGTTGAAAATCTTCACCACAACAAGTGAAGAACTGTAAATAATTTATTAAATAAATTAAGATTTTGCTCGAAAATAAATGAGACAAATTCTTTAATTTTAATTCAGTATATATTAAGGTGACGATTGATTATTAGACTCAGTTTATATTAAGATGACGATTGATTTATTTATTACTATTTTTTATTTATAATTAATTTTCTTTTTTGACTCTCTAACAAATTTTTGTATATTACTTTATATTAATTAGTATATAAGTTATATTATTTTATATTATTCATTTTTTTTTGTATATATAATTAACAACTCATTTGTTAACAAAGTCATATTAACGTAAACTCAACAACATTTGAATTTATTTATTTTAATATATCATTACAGACTCCTTTTCTATCTTTATAATAAAGAAAACAAAAATTATTCTACCTTTTATTCTCTCACTTCTTTCACTGCTGAAGGAATTTAATTTAAGAAATTAATTAATTAGAATTAATTATAAATATATAAATAAATAAATAAGTAGTAAGAGGCGAATTTTGCAGGCAGGCACTAGCACTCTGAGGGGAGTGCCAGTGCCACCTGAGGGGAACTCACATACCTTCCTGACCCTTTTTGGGGGGTCCTCGCCCCCCCTGAGGAGAATTCACGTACCTTTGTGAGGTGTTTTTAATCAGATTAAATTAATTAATTAATTAAATCAATTAATTTCGGATCAAGCCATTCTTAAATATCCTAGAGTCCAGTTCCACAATTCTTTTGAGATGGTTTGGTTCGAAAGGAGAGGGTAGGAAGGTTAAAGTTTTAATTTAAATAGATTATTTATTTTAAATATCTTACATCATATATTTTAAAGACTCAATCTTTGGCTGTTCCTTTGTTATCTGACGAAAGGGGTTATTTCAATTGAAGAAACAAGGGAACAGGTGAAATGTGCTCCAAGTGAAGTTTAGAGTTAACAATTAGAATTGTTAATTCTCCTCATTCGTATTTCTCTTATAAATAAGAAATACAGTCCACTACCATCTTAAATGAGAATGAGTGTAACATTTAAATTATAATTATCAAAGTCATTTCTTCATTTGGAAGTCAACTCAGTCAAGAGATTGTCAGAGACGGAAAATATTTTTTTGCTTTTTTCTTTTCTGATAATCTTATGACAATTAGTTGATTACAGCATAAAATCTGACACAGACTATCCAAAATTCTTCGATTATCTTAACTCCAAAATAGAACACATTCTTTCTTCTTCTCCTTTCTCGAAAATCATCATATTAGGTGATTTCAATGTTCACCACCGCCAATGACTTTCATCTAGTTCTCACGACCCAGCTGGTGAACTCGCCTTCCAATTTTCTATCCAGAACAACCTTGAGCAGTTGGTGCATCTCCCTACCCATATCCCTGATCGCCTTGGTGATGAACCCAACATACTTAATCTTTTCCTAACTTCTTATCCTTCTCCTTACACTGTTAAACTCTTTCCTCCTCTGGGTTCATCCGATCACCTTCTTATCTCTGTATCTTGTCCTGTCTCTTCAAGTCTTCCGCAAGAACGGCCCCCGCCTTCGGCGAGGAGACGTTTCTGGCATTTCGGTGCCACTAACTGGTCTGACTTGCGGTTGTACTTCTCTGATTTTCCATGGAATGATTACTGTTTCCGTGGGAGGGGTCCCTCTGAGTGTGCAAAGCGCATAACCGAGGTGATTCTCTCTGGCATGGAGGCGTACATTCCATATTCTTTCCCTTCTACTAAACCTAACAAACCTTGGTTTAACTCTGCTTGTTCTCGTGCTATCCGCCACAGGGATGCTGCCTTCAGGAATTACCGTCGTCTTCAAACTCCTGAAACTCATGCAACTTATATATTTCATCCCTGAATCGTGCAAAATCTATTCTCCGTAATATTTAAAAAAAAACTCCTTTCTTTGTTTAAAATGCAACAATCTTTCTGGTTCTACTGCCTCACGCCCTTTCTGGCATTTTGCAAAAAATTTCAACTCTAACTTTGCTTCTTCCTCTTTCCTCCTCTAGTATCTTCTGACGGTACAACTGCCGTTTTGCCTTCTTCTAAAGCTGAACTCTTCGCTCAAACTTTTGCTTCCAACTCAACCTTAGATGATTCCGGAGCTGTTACTTCCCCTTCAACCCCCTCCAACTCATTTATGCATAAAATTATAATTTCTTCTAAAGACGTCACTTCTGCTCTCTCTGAGCTTAACACTAAGAAAGCGTATGGTCCTGATGGTATCCCTCCTGTGGTTCTCAAAACTTGTGCTTCCGAGCTTGCACCCTGCCTTGGTAAACTTTTTCGTCTATGTCTTTCTACTTCAACCTTCCCTTCTTGCTGGAAACGTGCGCTCATTCAGCCTGTGCCGAAGAAGGGGGACCCCTCTCAACCCTCTAACTATCGTCCCATTTCCTTTAACCTCCGTTCTTTCTAAAGTTTTCTAATCTATCCTTAACAGGAAGATTTGGAAACATCTCAATTCTTCTAATCTTATCTCTGATCGCCAGTATGGCTTTCGTAAGAAACGCTCTACTGGTGATCTCCTTTCCCTTCTCTCTGACTATTTGCGCTAGACATATCGAAAGCTTTCGATAGAGTCTGGCACAAAGCTTTGATTTCCAAACTTCCCTCTTTCGGAATCTATCCTTCTCTCTGTGACCTTCTCTCTGATTTCCTTTCCGGTCGTTCTATAGCAGCAGTTGTAGACGGCCACCGTTCTTCCTTTAAATCTATTAATAGTGGTGTTCCTCAAGGATCTGTCCTATCCCCAACACTTTTTCTACTTTTCATTAATGACCTTCTCTCTGTTACTTCATCTCCTATCCACTCCTATGCTGATGACTCCACCCTTCATTACTCTTTTCAATTTGAAAGGCGCCCCTCTCAACAACAGTTACTAGATGCAAGGAGGGTTGCCTTGGAGCAACTGACCTCTGATCTATCTCGTATTTCTAATTGGGGCAGAGAGAACATGGTTGTTTTCAATGCCACCAAAACTCAATTCCTCCATCTCATCTACTCGACACAATCTTCCACACAACTATGATATCTTCTTCGAAAACACTCAACTCAGACCTTCATCTGTTTTAAATATTCTCGGTGTTTCCTTTTCTCGTGATCTTTCTTGGAAAGATCACATTACCTCTCTTTTTCTAAACAAGCTTCTAAGAGGTTGGGTGTTCTGAGGCGCCTTCAGTATTTCTTCACTCCACCCCAGTTGCTTGCTCTGTATAGGGGTGTTGTTCGCCCCTGTATGGAGTATGCTTCGCACATCTGGGTGGTTCCACACATACAGCTCTCCTAGAGAAGGTGGAGTCTAGGGCATTTCGTCTCATCAACTCTCCTGCTCAAACTAACTCTCTTCAATCTCTTTCTGCCCGTCGAATTGTTGCGTCACTCTCTCTATACTATCGCTATTACAATGGACACTGCTCTTCTGAACTCTCTCGTCGCATACCTCCTCCACTGAGAAGGGCTCGTGCGACTCGACTTTCTACACAGTCTCATCCTTTCTCTGTCCAACTCTCTGACCCCAGACTTAACCGCTATGCTCTGTCTTACATGTACTCTACTGGTAAAGTCTGGAACACACTCCTTTCTTCTATTTTTCCAACTTCCTATGACTTACACACCTTCAAACGTCGTGTATCAGGTCACGTCGGCCTTTAATTTGACCAGGCTTCCGTCTTTCCCCCTAACTCTGGTGGAATTTTAGTAGGCCTCTGGCCTTTGCCCACCAGAGGTGATATATATATATATATATATATATATATATATATATATATATATATATATATATATATATATATATATATATATATATATATATATATATATATATATATATCATCATCATATATATATATATATATATATATATATATATATATATATATATATATATATATATATATATATATATATATATATATATATATATATATATATATATATATATATATATATATATATATATATATATATATATATATATATATATATATATATATATATATATATATAGGGTAAGTCGGGAGGAACGGACCAAACTCAAGGAGTGGAATGTACACAGGATAATAATGTAAAATAGATGAAGTGGCTCTTATCTGATTTTCATATGTTTTCAATTTATAGCGCGATGACGATTAAACAAAATATCATACATTAGCATTTGGGTTATCATACTTTTATTTTAATAAATGTTCGAAAATACCACCATTGATCTCTAAACATTTTCGGCTTTGTATACAAAGGGTGGCTGATGCTCTTCTGATTGTTTCATGTCTTCCTTTTATACCGCCTTCATCATTTTGAATACGTCAAATTAGTTCATCCTGAGTGTTCACTTTTACTCTGTATACGCCAGTTTTGAACCAGCCCCATAAGCAATAATCTGGTACTGCGAGGTCTGGAGATCTTGGAGGCTAACTAATTGGACCACCGCTACCAATCCAACGCTCTGGAAACCATTTATTCAAATGTTGCTTGAACTGACGAGCGAAATGTGCGGGTGTTCCATCATGCTGAAAATACATTTGCTTTCGGATGTTTAGAGGAACATTCTCCAATAGTCCTTGTAATTCATTTTGTAAAAATTCGAAATAGTGGTCTCCTGTGAGGCGATTCTGAAATATGAAAGGGCCAATTAAATATCCATCGACCATAGCACACCACACGTTTACCGTAAACCTATGTTGAAGGTTGATCTCGACTGTTGTGTGGGGATTTTCTTCTGCCCGCACATGACTGTTACGAGTATTATTAATGCCGTTGAGGGTAAGTGATGCTTCATCCGTGAAAAGTATGAACGATACAACACGATGATTATTATTTATCCACCGACAAAATTCCATACATTTAGCATAATCTTCCGCTTGTAGGTGTTGTTGGGTATTACTCGTGGTATGGGTATAAAAGCCTTGCTCGTAAAATGTGTTTATTACTCTTCTTTGTGGAATGTCCAATTAAGTAGCAATTCTAAGTGAGCTGGTGGTTGGATCTTCTCTTACTAGATCTAGAATACTTTCTTCTAAACTTTGGCGAGTAGCTCGTTCGGATGTTATATCAGCACTTGGAGATGTTCTGTCTCGCACAGTTTGTTGAAAACTCTGATAAATACACTTTTATTAGGATGTCTGTGATGGGGAAACTGCTGACGATATTCTTCAACAGCAGCTGTAGAGCTCCCATTGCAAAACATATACACAAACAGCATAAATTGTCATCACGCTATTAAATAAAAACAAATGTAAATCGGATAAGAACATGTGTCTTTTTACATTATTATCCTGTGTACAATCTACTCCTTGAGTTTGGTCTATTCCTCCCTACTCACCCTATATATATATATATATATATATATATATATATATATATATATATATATATATATATATATATATATATATATATATATATATATATATATATATATATATATAGTTCTCATGATTCAGCTGGTGAACTTGCCAACGATTTTTCCATCCAAGACAACCTTGAGCAGTTGGTGCAACTCCCTACTCGCATCTCTGACCGTCTTGGTGATGAGCCCAACATACTTGATCTCTTTACACTCTTAAACTCTTTCTTCTATTGGGTTCATACAATCACCGTATCTCTGTTTCTTGTTCTATCTCTTCAAGTCTTAAGCAAGAACAGTCCACGCTTTCGTCGAAGAGGCTTTTCTGACATTTCGGTGCTGCTAACTGATCTGACTTGCGGTTGTACGTCTCTGATTTCCCATGGAGTGATTACTGTTTCTGTCGGAGGGGTACATAGAAGTGTGCTGAACGCATAAAAGAGGTGATTCACTCTGGCATGAGGCGCACATTCCATATTCTTTTCTTCAACTAAACCTAACAAACCTTCGTTTAACTATACGTTTTCTCGTGTTATTCCCTGCAGGGATGCTGCCTTCAGGGATTACCGTCGTCTTCAAACTCCAGAAACTCATGCAACTTATATTTCATCCCGATATCGTGCAAAATCTATTCTTCGTGACACCAAAAACTCTTTTCTTCGTAGAAAATGGAATAATCTTTCTGGTTCCTCTTCCTCTCTCCTTTTTTTGCAAAAATATCAACTCTAACTTTGTTTTTCCTCTTTCCCTACTCTAATTTCTTTAGACGGTACAACTGCCGTTTTACCTTCTTCTAAAACTGAACTTTTCGCTCAAAATTTTGCTTCTAACTCTACCTTAGACAATTCCGGAGCTATTCCTCCTACTTCAACCCCCTCTAACTCATTTTTGTCTAATATTGTTATTTCTTCTAAAGATGTCATTTCTGCTCGCAAGAAACTTAATACTAAAAAGACGTATGGTCCTGATGGCATTCCTTCTTGGATTCTCAAAACTTGTGCTTCTGGGCTGGTACCCTGTCATGGTAAACTATTTCGTCTCTGTCTTACTACAACTTTACCCTCTTGCTTGAAATGTGCGCTCATTCAGCTTGTGCCGAAAAAGAGGGATCCCTCTCAACCCTCTAACTATCGTCCTATTTCTTTAACCTACGTTCTTTCTAAAATTTTTGAATCTATCTTTAACAGGAAGATTTGGAGAATTCTCATTTCTTCTAATCTTATCTCTGATCAACATTATGGCTTTCGTGAGATACGCTCTACTGGTGATCTTTTTTCCCTTCTCTCTGACTCTTGGTCCTCCGCTCTTCGGCATTTCGGTAAATTTTTTGCTGTCGCGGTGGTCATATCGAAAGCTTCGATAGAGTCTAGCACAAAGCTTCGATTTCCATACTTCGATCTTTTGGTATCTATCCTTCTCTCTGATTTCCTTTAAGGTCGTTCTATGGCAGCTGTTGTAGACCGGCACCGTTCATCCTTTAAATCTATTAATAGTGGTGTCCCTCAAGGATCTGTCCTATCCCCAACACTTTTTCTACTTTTCATTAACGATCTTCTCTCTATTACTCCATCTCATATCCACTAATTTGCCGAAGGCTCTATTCTTCATTTTTCTTTTCAGTTTGAAGGCCCCGCCCCCCTTACAACAGAAGTTAATAGACGAAATGAGAGTAGGCTTGGAGAAGCTGACCTCTGATCTATCTCGCATTTCAAATTGGGGGAGAGAAAACATGGTCGTTTTCAATGCCTCAAAAACTCAATTGCTCCATCTCTCTACTCGACACAATCTTCCACATAACTATAATATATTCTTCGAAAACACACAACTCAAACCTTTGTCTTTCCTTTATATTATTGATGTTTCTTTTTCTCGTAATCATTCTTTTAAAGATCACATTACTTCTCTTTTTAAACAAGCTTTAAGAGGTTGGGTATTCTGAGGTGCATTTTCAGAAATTCTTCACACCACCCCAGTTGCTTGCTATTTATACTGATGTTGTTCACCCCTGTATAGAGTAAACCTCGCACATCTGGGGTGGTTCCACTCATACAGCTCTCCTTGAAAAGGTGAAGTCTTGGACTTTTCGTCTTATCAACTCTCCTACTCTCACTTATTCTCTCCAGTCTCTTTCTGTCCGTCGAATCGTTACGTCACTTTTTCTATACTATCGCTATTGCAACGGATACTACTCTTCTAAACTCTCTCGTCGCATACCTCCTCCTTCGAGAAGAGCTCGTGCGACACGTCTTTCTCCACGGTCTCATCCTTTCTCTATCAAACTCTCTGACCCCAGACTTAACCGCTATACTCAATCTTACATATACTCTACTAGTTAAGTTTGGAATACATTCTCTTCATCTATTTTCCAAACTACCTATGACTTACACACCTTAAACGCAGTTCATTGGGATATGTTGACCTTTAATCTTACCATGTTCCCGATTTGCTCCTTTCTTTGGTTCAAATTTGGTAGGCCTCTGGTCTTTGCCCACCAGAGGTGAAATAATGTATATATATATATATATATATATATATATATATATATATATATATATATATATATATATATATATATATATATATATATATATATATATATATATATATATATATATATATATATATATATACTGCACCATATCCCGCATGATGCAGGGTGGTGTCGACTGCAGAAAGTTTTTCACTTATATATATATATATATATATATATATATATATATATATATATATATATATATATATATATATATATATATATATATATATATATATATATATATATATATATATATGGGTGCAACTCTGCAAGATCTGGAGCGTAAAGATTTGGAAAGAGCCCAAGCAGGAACAATTGTATGTTTTTTAGATGGAGAGGCTTCCAGAGAAAAATAATAATAATAAAAAAATTCATAATTCAATAAATTTTTTAGGTGTCGGAGCTTAAGCCGTAGTATTAAAATTTTATAGTAACTGAGTCGTTTTCAGTGTCTCAACCTGAGTTATAAAATCTTACAATGAAGAAGCAGTAGTAGGAACCTTAACCGGAGCTGAAAAGCTTTTAAATGGTGCAGCTGGAGTCAGAGCCTAAGCTAGAATTATATATTTTTTAAAAACTCGATTCCTAACGTTTTGCGTACCTATAACGGTTCAAAAGTTTTTTTTTTAAATTTTCCCCTTTTTTCAGTGGGTAGTGGGCCAAACCGCTGGACTAAATAACTTGAAATTTGGAGTGTTTATTTCAAAATCTATTGGCTACAAAAGTCTTACAGAGTTTTATTGTTTGCTTTAAAGGAAAAAAACTTATATCCCCTTATCTGACCAACTATCGAAAAAAAAAAAAATTTAAATTTTAGAAAATTTACACTTTCGGGCAAAAAAAAATTTTTTAAAAAAAGCTACACCTAAAGGATTCCTCATTTTTGGTTGGTGAATAGAAGAAAGACAAGGCTACAGTTTTCTCTCAATATATCATTCCATGCTTTTTTTTATTTTCGAGATATAGACTCTCAAAAATATCCAATTTTTCAAAAAATTTAAATATTTAATTTTGAGAGGCTATATCTCGAAAAGGACAAATAGCATTTAATAATGTATTGAGAGAAAGTTGCAGCCTTATCCCTTCTCTATGCATCTAACAAAATTCAAAAAGAGCAGATTTTTTTTAAATATTTTTTTTTCTCCGAAAGGGTATATTTTGCACAACTTTTTTTCCAAAAAAAATTCAGAGTCCTATAACTTTTTCTCTAAAGAAGATATCAAAAATCTGTTTCCAGCATTTCTTGCAATTGGCACTAAGAATATTTAGACCGATTACAATGAGATAGATTTGTAGGGTCTTTGCAATTCAACGAGCCGAAAAAAAACTCGATATTTTTACTTTTTTTCTGTATCTAAAGCAGTTTAATTTTTTTTTTTTTAAATGAATGGTGTGGCTACACCGCTAGTTAGAATGACCTGATAATTGAACTGTTTATTTTACAAACTTTTGAAATCGGCTGTAAAAAAAAAAAAAAAAAAAAAAAAAAAAAAAAAAAAAAAATGTTATATGCACTTTTCTGACCAACTTTCGAAAAAAAAATTTTTTTAAATTTTTGAAAATTTACTCTTCCTGGCAAAGAAAATTTTGTAAAATCACAAGCAAGACTTTTTTCATTTTATCAGGATGTATAGAAGAGGTATAAAGCTACAAATTTCTTTCAATACTTTATTTAATTCTGTTTGTTCTTTTCGAGACAGCCTCTCAAATTTGGCCAATTTTCAAAGAAATTTCAAAAATCTGAGAGGCTACATCTCGAAAAGAACAAATACCATTGAATGATGTATTGAGAAAAGTTGTAACTCTGTACCCTCTCTAAACACCTGCCACAAATTAGCAAATCCTTAAGTGAAGTTTTTTTATTATTATTATTATTAATTTTTTTTTTTAAAAAAAAAAAAAAAAATTTTCCAAATTTTTTTTTCCAAAAAAAAAAAAAATTCAAGTGCACATAACTTTTTCCCTAAAGCAGATATCAAAAATGGTATCTTAGTGTTTCTTGCAATTGGGTCTGTGAAAATACAGATAAAATTTCAGGTCATTTCGACCAGTGGTTTGGCCCCGCTATTCCCTTTTTTAGGGGGAAAATTTGCTAAAAATTTTCAAACCGTTATAGCTACAGAAAACTTCAAAAATCGAGGTTTTCTTAGATTTTGAAATCCATGGACCCTGTAAATTCTAGAAAAATCGTTTTTTTTTTTTTTTTTTTTTTTTTTTTTTTTTATTATTGAAATTGGACCGTCTCCTTCACAGACATTGAAAAATATCTAAGCAAATGTGCAAAAAAGATAAAAAGCATATGAGTATTAATGTAGTACATATGTATTTTTTTTTCAAGAAAAAATTTTAGTACCTTTTATATATACACTTGTACAGCGTAAGAGCTGCCGCACCGTTTGCACTTAGTGTTTTGAGCTTTGCTAATGTTACAACTGAGGTTCCGAAGCCAATATTCCAGTTTTCAGGTGCATATTTGTGCAAGAAAAATAAAATTTGCTCCTCAGGAAATTTTAGAGCTTGAGGAATCTCTTCTTGACACCATTGCAAAATATCAATTGATAAGAATTGTGACTAAAATTTTTAATTTCACTCAAAGTTTGTCAAATATTAATATATCGAATATAGTTAACGGCAGTTTTTCGCAGAAAGTAATAATCGAGATTGTAGAGCATAATGCATGTTCTGGGAATTATAAAAAATCTTCAGTTAAGTTTACACATTTTGGACTTAGAGTTGTCATTTTACATGCAAATGGTCAACCGTACGGACGAGATGATGAAATGTTATACAATGTGGAGCATTCATTATCTTCACGACCTCTTTACTACTTAATTTCAAAATCCTTTACTTGTGTTTTTAAAGGCTCCAGAATTGATCTGCAATCGCATGCCGTATAGTAATGAAATAGTAATTTGTATGCTTATGTTCTCACACCCAATCATTCAGCTTGCAATGCTTATCATCTCAACATTGTACGAAAAGGAACATTGAGGCTAAGTTTAATATTGGTAAAGCCCATACTTCTTCTATCTCAGTTTTGGTGTATATGGAACATCCTCAACTCGTTGAGATTGATCGTTTGAGAAACATAATCTTGAAATACTAAAAGATGAATGAATAAAAAATTTATGCGAATTTAAAAATGAGAAAAGATTTATGGAGCGTTTGCCTGCGATGAACTCATCTCAGTAAAATTGGAAGAAGACTCAGGACTTATTGTAAATACCTCACCTCGTTCTTTTAGCGATGGATACTTGATCACCGTTCATAAAAATAATTATGATGTTTATTTTATTGATTCAGTAAATTTAGAATTTATGTTAAGTCAGCATCATGTAACTTGATTTTTTTTTAAATATAATATTCATGATATAAGAAGTTATGTTTCCCCGTACAACCAGCAGGCTCGTGCCTGTATGGGTTATATTGTACTTATGTTATAAAATGTTTTTTTAAATAATGTTTCTTTTAATAAGGTCATAAATAATGTTAACATTAAAAATCTAAATCTATATGTGAATGAATTTGCTGTTATTGCTTATATAAAATATGAAATATGAAAGGCGTATTTATATATCTCCCGTATTTCATTTAATATATATATATATATATATATATATATATATATATATATATATATATATATATATATATATATATATATATATATATATATATATATATATATATATATATATATATATATATATATATATATATATATATATATATATATATATATATATATATACTTTTACTTTTTTCCCCTTGGACCTTCCTCATTGGAAGGGCCACACTGCTTTCAGGAAATCCGCCATGGCCGCCGGGCGTTCCCAAAGGTCTCTCAGATAGGAGAAGTGATGGAGGGTTCTGTGTTGTGTGAGGAAGGGCATCTCAATAGGAGGTGTTCTGTTTGTCTCTGGTTCTTGCATACATCTTTGGCATATTGGGGATAGTGTGTTTTGTATATTGAATCTATGTTTGTATGCTTGTAGGTTAGGGTGGTGGCCTTTACAAAAATATTTACAATGTGTGTTCCACATACAAAAAATCAATTTGAATAGAATAATTTGGGTTTTCCGTGGTAATCTGTTTTGTGTATTTGGATGTCAGGGGGTTGTTCGTTGAGTAGATGATTGAGTTGGCGAGTGTTGAGATAATTTTGTGTTTAGAAGGTGTGTATGTGTTTGTTTAGCGATATGTTGCTTGCAGTAGGTGGAATGGTTCTGAATATGTTACTGTAGTATTGGACAGGGAATGATGGGGGAAATTTTAGACAGTGTTTTGTGTGGTCTTGTAGGATATAGTGACATAGGTGTGATATGTTTAAAGTGTTTGTGTAGAATTGGGTTCCTATCATGTCTAGGTGATCACGGATCGGGAATATTTTTGTTTCTTCGTGTAAATGCTGAATTGGAGTGGTTCTAGTGCAATATGTGACGATTCGAAGAGCGGTATTTTGTTTTTTGTTTTTTTCTAATATATATATATATATATATATATATATATATATATATATATATATATATATATATATATATATATATATATATATATATATATATATATATATATATATATATATATATTAGAAAAAAGTTAAAACAGTTTAAATAAAGATAAAGGGACTTATAGTTTTATTCCCAAATCCCATTGAAGTCACGTTCATCCAGATGAGTTCAAAGATATTAGAGAGAATACTTGTGAGAGCCTATAGGGCGATAGTTGAATAGATCAGAGCGGCTACCTTTCTTCGGAACAGAGTGGACCAATGCGCGCTTCCAACACTGGGGAAAAGTACTATTACTGAGGCAGAGAGAAAAGTTGAATGAGTGACGGAGCCATCTCAGAAGCACACTGCATTAAAACTTGGGAAGGAATGCATCTGAGCCGCTTGCCTCCCTAACGTTCATAGATTTCATAAGCCCTTGCACCTGGTCAAATGTAATCACAGGTAAATTCATGGGACATCTGACATGAGAAGAAGTAGGAAGAGAATTACCGGAGTCGCCAATGGTTGAATTAGAGGAGAACAGGAGGCCAAAGAGAATTAGCCTTTTCAATTGGAGTGTTGGTAACAGAACCATCAGAGCGAATGAAAAGAGGAAAGGAAAATTTGAAGAAGTTGTGATATATATATATATATATATATATATATATATATATATATATATATATATATATATATATATATATATATATATATATATATATATATATATATATATATATATAGGTTGCACTTTCAGCAGCCTAAATTTGTAGCGTTTACTTTTAGCGAAGGAAGCGTTTCTTTTTAATCACGAAACTTTACTTTTTGTACGTATAACGAGGTATTTAAAAACCAACCCTCGCTTTTCGCTGAATATTCGTCATTTTTTTCGTATATGGAAGCATTTTTGAGCACCGTCCGTTACTTTCGGACAGCTATCAGTTATTTCAGACATCAGACCGTTACTTTTTCGACCATAGTCTGTCCTCGCGTTATTTCCTGTCCAATTCTGGAGGGTGGAATCCCTCACCACACACCCCACACCTCTCATATCCCCTCCTTTTAGAGACTGGAGGCGTAGCCATAGCTTCTCATTTATTCAAACGGTATTCCTCTCAGTAGTTATGGACTTCTGAAAGCATGGTTTTCATCTCCGTAGATATTCTCGTTCTACGTTTGTAGAACGTACAGAGTTCAAATCTACCACTTAGAGATTTCGAACAAGCGAACATCAAGTTCTAATTCAAGCACGTTAACCACTAGATCACGAGATATTTCTAATATATATATATATATATATATATATATATATATATATATATATATATATATATATATATATATATATATATATATATATATATATATATATATATATATATATATATATATATATATATATATATATATAATCATCATATCAATTTTGCAAATTTCTAAATTTCTATTTTACTCAA
The DNA here is from genome assembly GCA_009176605.1 of Armadillidium nasatum. Classification (NCBI taxonomy): domain Eukaryota; kingdom Metazoa; phylum Arthropoda; class Malacostraca; order Isopoda; family Armadillidiidae; genus Armadillidium; species Armadillidium nasatum. Next base: position 45,958 of record SEYY01000507.1, on the reverse strand, counting down.
CATTTATTTATTTATTCCATTTTATTCCACTTTACATTCTTTACATTTACATTTTATTTCATTATACATATATCATTATTCTATGTTATTTGATATATTCAACTCTACACACGTTTTCTTCACAAAGCCATAACTAAAATAATTCGTAATTTTCTTTTTCCACACATATTTCTTAATTTTTTTAACGTAATACATTAAAGTACATGCATATATATGAATACAACGCCCAGTCAACCTCATACAAACCATGTGCATCAGTATTATAAATTTCTAATTCCATTTTACCCAACATTTGTTTATTCCATTTTAAATGACATTTCATTCTTTGCATTACATTTTACTCACTACACATATATTATTCCATATTATTTAATATATTCTAAACTAACACCCATTTTCTTCACAAAGATATAACTAAAATAATTCGTAATTTTCCTTTTCTGTTCATATTTTCTTTATTTTTTTAACGCAATACATTAAAGTACTTACATACATATATATGCAACACGCAGAAAGACTCATACAGCCATGCACATTAACTTGCAAATTTCTAAAATTCCATTTTAACCGACATTTATTTATTCCACTTTAAATCATATAGTATTCTTTGCATGTGCATATATTATAGTTCCATATTATTTAATATATTCTAAACTAACACCCTTTTTCTTCACAAAGCTATGACTAAAATAATTTTTTATTTTCCTTTCCTACCCAGATTGTCTTTATTTTTTTAATGCAGTACATTAAAGTACATGCAAACATTGACATACAAAAGCAAAACAACCTCATACATACATGCACAGACTCATATATATATATATATATATATATATATATATATATATATATATATATATATATATATATATATATATATATATATATATATATATATATATATTGTAAAGTTCTATTTCTATATAGAAATGAACTTTCTTTTGTCTTTCTTAAAAATGTATTGTGTGATAGATCTAATTTTATGAATGAAAATATATTTATTTGCATTCATAAAATGGAGCTTCAAAATTTATAATTTTGTTAACTTTTTTAGATTGTAAAATAATTTTTAAGTTATTAATTTTGATCGTAGAGGACTTAACATCTACGAAGATAAATAGCCAAGAAATTCATATGAAAATCAATCAATCTGAGGATTCATTATAGAAAAGAACAATCTACGAGAGGATTCAACGAGATGAAAGATCTATAGGAGATATGGTCGAGAAGAAGAAGAAATATCGAAATTAAATCTCTAGCCATAAAGGTGGAGGTAAATTCAATCTCTAGCCAATCTCTAGCCATAAAGGTGGAGGTAAAAGAAATATACTACAGAAGAAATATAAACGACCATATGAATTCCTCAAGATAACCTACCAAATAAAGATCCTCTACAATTATAATATAAAGGTTATTGAACTCACGGAACATCTCCGAAGAGAGTTGAGAGTTCTCGGTCACGAACTACGCTACCTTAAAATTATTTATGTATTCTTTCATTAAAAACAAAGAATTACTGTGATATTCTATCCAATTATTATTTACCTTCTTATTATTATCTGGTTGTCGACGTAATTACATTAAAGAAAAGATACCAACACAGAAAATTCTTTAAATTGGTGGAACAGCGTTGGGATTGATATATGAAAATTTCTTTAAAAAAAAATATATATATATATATATATATATATATATATATATATATATATATATATATATATATATATATATATATATATATATATATATATATATATATATCACACTCACATACATATTCTCAGATACATATATAATCATATAGACAGAAACATACACTCAAATACATTCATTTACATATGCATTCGTTCACACTCATGTACATATTCTCAGATACATATATAATCATATAGACAGAAACATACACTCAAATACATTCATTTACATATGCATTCGTTCACACCAATGTACATATTTCCAGATACATATCTAATCATATTCTCACCCACTCACAGGCACAAACAAAACAATCACACTCAAGCATAAACATATATTCACTCAACATTTCATATCTTTTCCTTTTGAACTTCCTAACCTTAGCCATTTTCTCAACAAACTTTCTACCGTTTGACTATTCCTACCTTTTTCCATTTTAAGGTCACCATACCTTTTCTTTTGTATATCTCAACTTCATTTCTTTCACGTACTCAAACCTCTTCCGTTTCACGATTTCTATTTTTACCGTTTTAAGATCACTATACCTTCACTTTAGAACTTCTTAACCTTTTCATGTCACATATCCAATCCTTCAGCCATTCATTTTTCGTTCATTCACTATTTACAATTATGCATTATGAACACTTGTTATTTTATGACATCATAACCATAACAGCTACTTTATCTCGTAAAATTACAAGATATTATAAACACGTGATAGTATGTTTTATACATGCGACGTTGATTTAGGAAGTTAATATAGGAACTCATCGCTTCATCTATTAACTTATTGTATAAACAACAGTTCATCTGTAATCTTTATTCTTTTTAATGTTTCATTTGAAACTTTATTGTTTTCCATTTTTATTCTGTAAGTTTTTAACTTTTTATTGTTTTTAGTTTGTTTATTCCAAGTTTTAGTTTAAATTTTAAAGTTTCAATTCGAATATTTATTTTATTTTTAGTTTCATTAGGTTTTTCATTTTTATTTTCTACATTTTAATTCTTCATTTGAAATTTATTTCATTCATTTTTGTTTTGTAAGATTTTTAATTTTTTATTGTTTTTCTTTATTTTTATTTTGCAAGTTTTAAATTTTTTTTAACATTTTTAACCTTATTTTGACTAGCAAATGTAAATAATTACCTTAGAGGTTTGTTTTAATATGTATGAATATCCGAATGTAGGTTATAACTGAAAGAAAATCATTTTGAATTTACAGAGTAACGTTTTACGTATTAGTTCAGAAAATATGATTTCATTTTTATATTTCTATACTTAAATTTTTTCTTTACAAATGCTACTGCGTAAGAACAGATATTTGAAGAAATATAATTAGTATGTTATGAAAAGTAATGTAGGAAGATATGTAATTATGATAATTTATCTTAGGTGCATAATCTCCTTACACGTCCAAAATAAGAACCATCTCAATAAAATATCAGTTCAAATATCTAGAGTATCATATACGAACGTTGGAAATAGATCGAAAAATTAATTTATTATTCGTGTTAGAGTTATGAATGACGAAGAAAATAAGAAGTATACACCTTGATGATCACATCAATGCTCAGTGTTAATGATAAGTTGTGTCATATATATATATATATATATATATATATATATATATATATATATATATATATATATATATATATATATATATATATATATATATATATATATATATATATATATATATATATATATATATGGATGACAGCCCATTTCGTAACGATGATATATTGAGCATATATTGAGAGTTATGGTGCATTCCATTCCACTGCATTACCTAATAATTCTCTGCTTTTCTCTTTCATATTCATATTCTTCTGCCACCGGATTAGGGAAATATAGCAAACTCCCAAAATTCACATATTCCCACATCATCGTTGAGGAGTTTTTGACCTCCAAATGATTGGGCTGGTAACATCTAAATTGCCCTTATCCCCTACCCCTACCCTGGTGATTGGCTTTCTTTTATCACTACTTTCTTAAAAACTGTATTTATTTTAATTTCTATTTTGTTGAACACACTCTCTCTATCTCTTAACAGGTCACTTCTTATATATATATATATATATATATATATATATATATATATATATATATATATATATATATATATATATATATATATATATATATATATATATATATATATATATATATATATATTATTGAAAAACAAATAAAAATTTTGAGAAAGCTTTGAACTAGATATTCCGATAAAATTATAGCTCAGATTGAAAATAATGATAGAATAAGCATTATTCTAATTTATTTATTTTTTTTATATTGTTAAGCCTACATCAAGTTTTAAAATATTGTTCCCTAAAAATACTTTTTACTATGAGGCTTGAACCAAATCGTCGACAAGTAAAGTGATCGAACGCTGTTCTAAAATAATGTCAACTAATATTTTTCTTGCTTATTTATAACTTAACGCAGATTTCATTACTGATATTTTGAAAATTTAGCTAAAAGTTTAGCTTCCATTGCTATGTATTATTATTATTATTATTATTATTATTATTATTATTATTATTATTATTATTATTATTATTATTATTATTATTATCAGTTGAATTTTCTCTTCCAATTTTCAAAATATTTTTTCTATTTCTTCTATTTGCTCACCGGTTTCGTCCTCCAACTTTGAACATCATGAAAGCTTGGATTCTAGAAGATGAGTGATTTATTTTAAAATGTTAAACCAAAGGTTAATTACGATTATAAATTTTTAAAAATTCCCAATAAAGTTAATATTAGATTTTAAGCTTCACATGATGATAGCAAACGCTTGTATGTCCCATCTGTCAATCAATCAGTCGCGCAACCAATAAATGTCAACGTACAATCAAATTCGGGTAAGAAAACTGGTACACGATGGTAACTAATTGAAAAGGCATCAGCCATCTTCTTAAAAAAAATTTGAAGGATTTCATTATTAATTTTGTTGTGAAACAATCTTAAAAGATAGAAAGTTGGTTATCATAATAATTTAAAATTAATAATGAATAATGTTTACGACAAATTTCTTTCAAGAAGACGGCTGATACCCTTTCGGTTAGTTACCATCGTGTGCCAGATACTTACCTGAACCTGACTGTTCGTCGACATTTACTGGTTGCGGGACTTATTGATAGAGAGATTTGACATTTCAGAGTTTACAAATATCATTTTAAATTTGGAACTCCTCATGTAAAGCTCAAAAAACTAATATCTACTTTGTTAATAATTTTTAAAAATTTATAATTTTAATTAACTTTTGGTTTAATATTTGAAACAAAATTACTCCTCTTCTAGCACCCAAGATCTGATGATTTCCAAGGTTGGCGGATAAAACAGGTCAGCAAATTGAAGAAATAGAAGGACAAAAAATCTTTTGGAAAATTGGTAGAGAAAATTCAACTGATATTAAAATAGAGCTTAATAGTACTAGTATTGTTAATTTTATTATTATTTAGCTCGCATTAACAAATATTTATTATTATTATTATTATTATTATTATTATTATTATTATTATTATTATAATTATTATTATTATTATTAGAGAACCATGCAATCAATATTACAAATGCATGCCTCTCGACCCGTAAGTGGTGTTAATGTTACGTGTAAGATCTACCGGACTTTAGAATGGTCAACTTTTTTAATAAACCTCTTTTTAAGTTTCAAAATTTTTTTCCTACCATAGGCATGGGTGTGTGTGTGAGCGCGCGTACGTGCGTGCGTGTACTAAAATGGGAGTGAAATTACGATTTGGTGAACAGGTGGGTGACAACCATATGGCCACTACGATTTACTGTGTCGACAATTTGAACGAGTTTTGCAAAATTGTCACCACATTACTTGGGGAATGACCAAAATTGCCGACAGGAAAAATTGAAAAACTGAGTCAAACTGTCTTAATTGTAAACACGACAAAACGTAGACATATAAAGAATCGTCTAATCATCGACACAAGAAATCAATATATATATATATATATATATATATATATATATATATATATATATATATATATATATATATATATATATATATATATATATATATATATATATATATATATATATATATATATATATATATATATATATATATATATATATATATATATATATTATATATATTTTTTTTTTTTTTTTTTAATTTTTTTTCAATCATAAAAGAGTTAGTTAGGAAAGACGTGAAAATCCTAGTCAGAATTAAAGGCCGTAAACGTGACCTGATACACGATAAAAGTTAACTTTAAAATGGTGTAGTAAGTCATAGGAAATGTTGGTAAAAATAGTAAATATGTAAGGGAGTGTAAATAAAGTAAATCCAGAAATAAATAAATAAAGTAAATAAGAGTACATAAATAAATGAAAGTAAGAATAAAAAATGAGCATAGCGGTTAAGTCTGGGGTCAGAGAGTTGGACAGAGAAAGGATGAGACTGTGTAGAAAGACGAGTCACACGATACCTTCTCAATGGAGGAGGTATGCGACGAGAGAGTTCAGAAGAGCAGTGTCCCATTGTAATAGCGATGGTATAAAGAGAGTGATGCAACGTTTCGACGGGTAGATAGAGATTGGAGAGAATTAGTGAGAGCAGGAGAGTTGATAAGACGAAAAGCCCTAGACTCCACCTTCTCAAGGATAGCTGTATGAGGGAACCACCCCAGATGTATGACGCATACTACATGCAAAGGCCAATAACACCCTATGCAGAGCAAGCAACTGGGGTGGTGTGAAGAAATACTGAAGGCGCCTCAGAACACCCAACCTCTTAGAAGCTTGTTTAAAAAGAGAGATAATGTGATCTTTCCGAGAAAGATTACGAGAAAAAGAAACACAAAGAATATTAAGGAGAGACAAAGGTTTGAGTTGTGTGTTTTCGAAGAATATATCATAGTTGTGTGGAAGATTGTGTCGAGTAGAGAGATGGAGGAATTGAGTTTTGGTGGCCTCGAATACAACCATATTCTCTCTGCCTCAATTTGAAATGCGAGATAGATCAGAGGTCAGCTGCTCCAAGACTACCTTCCTTTCGTCTATAAACTGTCTTTGGGAAGGTTGCCTTTTAAATTGAAAAGACTAATAAAATGTGGAGTCATCGACATAGGGTTGATAGAAAATGAAGTAAGAGAGAGAAGGTTATTAATGAAAAGCAGAAAAAGTGTTGGGGATTGGAAAGTTTGGATATTAAACCTTTGCGACAGACTCTATCGAAAGCTTTCGATATGTCCATCGCGACAGCAATAGATTCATCGAAATGAAGAAGAGCGGAGGAATAAGAGTCAGAAAGAAGGAAAAGAAGATCACCAGTAGAGCGTTTCTTACAAAAGACATACTGGCGATCAGAGATAAGGTTAGAAGAATTGAGATGTTTCCAAATCTTCCTGTTAAGGATAGGTTCGATATATATATATATATATATATATATATATATATATATATATATATATATATATATATATATATATATATATATATATATATATATATATATATATATATATATCACTAGAACAAGAGGGGGATGCAGAAGTTAAAGAAATGAGACGATAGTTAAAGGGCTGAGAGGGGTCCCCTTTTTTCGGCACAAACTGAATGAGCGCGTTTTCAGTAAGAAGAGAAGGGTAAAGTAGAAAGAAATAGACAAAATAGCTTACCAAAGAAGAGTGCAAGCTCTGAAGCACAAGTTTTGAGAACCACAGGAGGGATACCATCAGGACCGTACGTCTTCCTAGTGTTAAGCTTTGAATGAGCAGCAAAGACGTCTTAAGAAGAAATATATATATATATATATATATATATATATATATATATATATATATATATATATATATATATATATATATATATATATATATATATATATATATATATATTTTTTTTTAATTGCCTCTTTTTTGTGTATATATGTACATACAATCAAACCGTGGAATCCTTTTGTACCCTTTCATGACTGAATTTGAGGATTAAAACCAGGGCTTAAAAGATGGAATACCCTTGTGCTAAACACTACACCACCGATGGTGGTATACGAGGATAGAGCCTTGGCTTTCTAACCCTACACCCAAGTTGTGGTCGGGGGGATCTTCGGGGACTGTCTCACTAGGCGATACGTCAGTAACAGTTCCGGTTGATTTCCTTTTGAACCATCGGTGGTGTAGTGGTTAGCACAAGGGTATTCTATCTTTTAAGCCCTGGTTCGAATCCTCAAATGCAGTCATGAAAGGAGTATATTCCACGGTTTGATTGTATGTGTATATATATATTATATATATATATATATATATATATATATATATATATATATATATATATATATATATATATATATATATATATATAATAAAGTGGCAATTAAAAGAATATCAAATGCGTCTGCGGTATACGAGGATAGAGCCTTGGCTTTCTAACCCTACACCAAGTTGTGGTCGGGGGATCTTCTGGGACTGTCTCACTAGGCGATACGTCAGTAGCAGTTCCGGTTGATTTCCTTTTGAACCATCGGTGGTGTAGTGGTTAGCACAAGGGTATTCCATCTTTTAGGCCCTGGTTCGAATCCTCAAATGCAGTCATGAAAGGAGTACAAAATGATTCCACGGTTTGATTGTATATATATATATATATATATATATATATATATATATATATATATATATATATATATATATATATATATATATATATATATATATATATATATAAAAAAAGTGGCAATTAAAAGAATATAAAATGCGTCTGCGGTAAGGATAGAACC
>SEYY01000507.1:5000-35000 GCA_009176605.1 Armadillidium nasatum | reverse complement strand
TCCCCACCACCTCAATCTGGCTGCGTCCATTTTATTTAGCATAGCTTTCACACCGACCTCTTTTCTTATTCTTTCCTTTCTCAATCTGTCTCTCCTTGTCTTTCCTATTATCGTTCTTAATACATACATCTCCGCCGACTGTATTCTACTCTCCTCTCTTCCCGTCATACTCCATGTCTCAGCTCCATAAAGTAGGATTGGGGTTAAAACACTTTCAAAAATCACTTTTTTCACCTCCACTCTCATTTGTTTATCATTCAGTAAGAGATACACTGCTCTTACAGCTCCTCCGTATATATATATATATATATATATATATATATATATATATATATATATATATATATATATATATATATATATATATATATATATATATATATATATATGCCAGACGGTTTGAGCCAGCTACATATTTAAAAAACTACTTCACGTACGAAAAAAAAGATTATATTTTTAGAATCCTTGTCGAATATTAGGTAAGAAACATTGGGAAATAAAAAAAAAATCTTATAATAATTTTATTACGTAAGTAAAGTATACTTTTTTATAACGCTGGAAAAAATAGTACGTCTGGCAATGTCACTTTTTTTAAATAAAGTTTTTTAAAATAAAATAGTTTGAAATTTTAATTTTACACACACACACACACACACACACACACACACATATATATATATAATATATATATATATATATATATATATATATATATATTATATATATATATATATATATATATATATATATATATATATATATATATATATAAAAATTGCAGCCCCTCCTTGCCAAGTTTACACGAGCCGCCACTGTATATATATATATATATAATATATATATATATATATATATATATATATATATATATATATATATATATATATATATATATATATATATATATATATATATATATATATATATATATATATATATATATATATATATATATATATATATATATATATATATATATATATATATATATATATATATATATATATATATATATATATATATATATATATATATATCCTCCGGCGGGCAAAGGCCGGAGGCCTTCCAAATTCCATAGGAGTTGTAAAAAATTTATCCTGGTCGATGGTGGCCGACACGTCCACATACAAGGCATTTGAAAGTATGCAAGGCAAAGGAAGTTGGGAAAATAGATAAAGGGAGTGTGTTCCAGATTTTACCAGTAGAGTATATGTAAGATTGAGTATAGTGGTTAGGTCTAGGGTCGGAGAGTTGGAGAGTGAAAGGATGAGACTATGTAGTAAGGCGTGTCGCACGAGCTCTTCTCAATGGAGGAGGTATGCGAAGAGAGAGTTCAGAAGAGCAGTGTCCGTTGTAATAGAGAGAGTATAAAGAAAGTGACGCAACAATTCGACGGGCAGAAAGAAATTGGAGAGAATTAGTAAGAGCAGGAGAGTTCATGAGACGACGAAATGCCCTATACTCCACCTTCTCAAGGAGAACTGTATGAGTGAAGCCACCCCAAATGTGTGAAGCATACTCCATTCAGAGGCGGACAGCACTCCTATGAGAGCAAGCAACTTGGGTGGCGTGAAGTAATTCTGAAGGCGCCTCAGAACATCCAACCTCTTAAAAGCTTGTTTAGAAAGAGAAATAATGTGATCTTTCCAAGAAAGATCAAGAGAAAAGGATACGCCGAGAATATTAACAGTAGATGAAGGTTAGAGTTGTGTGTTTTCGAAGAAGAAATCATAGTTGTGTGGAAGATTGTTTCGAGTGGAGAGATGGAGGAATTGAGTTTTTGAGGCATTAAAAATAACCATGTTTTCTCGGCCCCAATTTGAAATACGTGAAAGATCAGAGGTTAGTTCCTCCAAGGCTGCTCTTTTCGAGTCTATCAACTGCTGTTGGGTGGGTCATATTTCAAAGTGGAAGGAATAATGAAGGGTGGAGTCATCCAAATAGGAGTGGATAGGTGATGAGGAAATAGAAAGAAGGTTATTAATGAAAAGCAGAAAAAGTGTTGGGGATAAAACAGAACCCTGAGAAATACCAATATTAATAGATTTAAAGGAAGAACAGTGGCCGTCTACAACAGCTGCTTTAGACCGACCGGAAAGGAAATTAGCGAAAAGAGCACAGAGAAGACAGATACTGAAAGAGGGAAGTTTTTTTTTTTAAATTAAAGCTCTTGCCAGACTCTATCAAAGGCTTTCGATATGTCCAGCACGACAGCAAAGGGTTAACCAAAATGCCGAAGATTGTTTCTTAAAAAAGCCATACTGGCGATCAGAGATAAGATTGGAGGAATTGAGATGTTTTCAAGTCTTTGTGTTGAGGATAATAGATTCAAAAACTTTAGACAGAACGGAGGTCAAAGAAATGCGACGGTTGTTGGAGGGTTGAGAGAGGTCCCCCCTCTTTGGCACAGGCTGAATGAGCGGAAGCCTCACGCAAGAAGGGAAGGTTGAAGTAGAAAGACAAAGACGAAATAGTTTACCTAGGTAGTGTGCAAGCTCTGAAGCACAAGTTTTGGGAACCACAGGAGGAATACCGTCGGAACTTTACGCCTTCTTAGTATTAAGCTCAGAGAAATGATATATTAAGAAGAAATTCTTATTTTAGGTATAAATGAGTTGGAGGGGATTGAATGAGATATCGTCTAAGGTTGAAATAGAGGGAAAAGTTTGAGCGAAGAGTTCAGGTTTAGAAGAAGTTATAACAGCAGTTGTGCCGTCGGAATATATTAAAGGAGGGAAAGAGGAAGAAGCGAAGTTAGAGTTGACATTTTTTTTCAAAATGCTAGAAAGAACATGAAGAAGAGGACCAGAAAGATTACTTCATTTTCTACGGAGAAAAGACTATCTAATGTTACCAAGGATAAATTTTGCACGGTTCCGGGTTGAAATATAATTTGCGTGAATTTCTGGAGCTTGTAGACGACGGTAATCCTTGAAAGGCATCATTTCTGTGGAGGATAGCGAGGGAACAAGGAGAGTTAAGAAAAGGTTTGTTAGATTTAGTAGAAGGGAAAAAATGGAATGTACGTCTCTATGCCTCTGTTATGCGCTCTACACACTCAGAAGGACGCCTCCTACTTAAACAGTAATCCTTCCATTGAAAATTTAGAAAAGTACAACTGCAAGTCATAGCCTTTAATGGCACCGAAATGCCAGAAACGTCTCCTTGCCGAAGGCGGGGTCCGTTCTTGCGAAAGACTTGAAGAGAAAGGACAAGATACAGAGATAAGAAGGTGATCGGATGGACCCTGAGAAGGAGATTGTTTAACAGTGTAAGGAGAAGGATAAGAAGTTAGAAATATATCAAGTTTGTTGGGTTCATCACCAAGGTGATCAGGGATACGTGTAGGGAGATCACCAACTGCTCATGGTTGTTTTCGATAGCAAATTGGTAGGCGAGTTCACCAGCTGGATCATGAGAACTAGATGAAAGCCATTGGTGGTGGTGAACATTTAAATTTCCTAAAATGATTATTTCGGAGAAAAGGGAAAAATATAGAATGTGTTCTATTTTGGAGTTAAGATAGTCGAAGAATTTTGGATATTCTGTAGAGCTAGGAGATAAGTTGGCAGAGCAAATGAATTTAGTTGTATAGTTACAAGAAAGTTTAAGCACCAAAGTAGAGAATTCAGAAGACTCCAAATTAGAGACACGAGAACAAATTACATGGTTGCGCACATATGCGCAACATCCGCTTTTTTCTGAAAAATGAGGATATAGACAATTGGAAGAAACAAAGTAGGGTTTGCTGTCAGAGCACCCAGACACCTGAGTTTTAGTTAAGAATAAGAGATAAGGTCTAGAAGAAGAGAGGTATGTTCGATAAAGTAGGAATTAGGAAAAAGACTGCGAATGTTGCAGAATTAATGTAAAAAGAAGATCATGCATCAGAGCAAGTCGGCAGCAAGGTCTTGGCGGCGCCAACTTCGTTACCGGAGGCCACGAACTCTTAACTGGTGATGAGGGAAGGAGTGGATGAGGGGCTATATTTGGAATCTTCCCCTTTTGGATTCTCCGAGAAAGATATGTGTTTCGCCATTTTTTTTATTTAATAGGTAATGTAGGAGTAAGCGCTTGAAAATTTATAGGATTCATGTGAAGAATTAAGAAAGGGAAGGCTGTGGAAGCATAGGGACTCGAATGTGAGTCAATGGTACGATAGAGACCCTCTGAGAAGATGAAACAAGAAAAGGAACGAATCAAAAGGCAACGGAGTGAAACGGAATGGTCTAGCCCACCCCATCACCCCGCGATTTAACCCAGTGGTGGGTACTTTCATCTCTTCGGACTGCCCTACGTCCTCCTCACCCTAATATATATATATATATATATATATATATATATATATATATATATATATATATATATATATATATATATATATATATATATATATATATATAATATATATATATATATATAATATAAAAAAATGGTTTTGAAATTTTTTTTTTTAAAAATTTTTTTTTTTATATATATATATATATATATATATATATATATATATATATATATATATATATATATATATATATATATATATATATATATATATATATATATATTCTTTCCTCCTTTAGGTTCCTCCGATCACCTTCTTATCTCTGTATCTTCTTCCATCTCTTCAATCTTCCGCAGGAAAGACCCCCTTCTATTGAAAGGAAACGTTTGTGGCATTTCGGTGCCGCAAGCTGGTCGGACTTGCGGTCGTACTTTTTCGATTTTTCGTGGAATGATTATTGCTTCGGTGGGAGGGGTCCCTCGGAGTGTGCAGAACGCATTACCGAGGTGATTCTTTCATGCATGGAGGCGTACATTCCATATTCTTTCCCTTCTACTAAAACTAACAAACCTTGGTTTAACTCTGTTTGTTCTCGCGCTATCCGCAGCAGGGATGCTGCCTTCAGGGATTACCGTTGCCTTCAAACTCCAGAAATTCACGCTACTTATATTTCATCCCGGAATCGTGCAAAATCTATCCTTCGAAACACTAAAAACTCATTTCTCCGTAGAAAATGCAATAATCTTTCTGGTTCCTCTTCTTCACGTTCTTTCTGGCATTTTGCAAAAAATGTCAACTCTAACTTTGCTTCTTCCTCTTTCCTTCCTTTAATATCTTCCGACGGCACAACTGCTGTTTTACCTTCTTCTAAAGCTGAACTCTTCGCTCAAACTTTTGCCTCTAATTCAACCTTAGACGATTCCGGAGCTATTCCTCCTCCTTCAACCCCCTCTTACTCGATTATGCCTAAAATTAGAATTTCTTCTAAAGATGTCATTTCTGCTCTCTCTGAGCTTAAAACTAAGAAGGCGTACGGTAGCGATGGTATTCCTCCCGTGGTTCTCAAAACTTGTGCTTCCGAGCTTGCACCCTGCCTCGGTAAACTTTTTCGTCTTTGTCTCTCTACTTCAACCTTCCCTTCTTGCTGGAAACGTGCGCTCATTCAGCCTGTGCCGAAGAAAGGGGACCCCCCTCAACCCTCCAACTACCGTCCTATTTCTTTGACCTCCGTTCTTTCTAAAGTTTTCGAATCTATCCTTAACAGGAAGATTTGGAAACATCTCAATTCTTCTAATCTTATCTCAGATCGCCAGTATGGCTTTCGAAAGAAACACTACGGGTGATCTTCTTTCCCTTCTCTCTAACTCTTGGTCCTCTGCTCTTCGGCATTTCGGTGAATCTTTTGCTGTCGCGCTGGACATATCGAAAGCCTTCGATAGAGTCTGGCACAAAGCTTTGATTTCTAAACTTCCCTCTTTCGGTATCTATCCTTCTCTCTGTGATCTTCTCTAATTTCCTTTCCGGTCGTTCTATAGCTGCTGTTGTAGACGGCCACCGTTCTTCCTTTAAATCTATTAATAGTGGTGTTCCTCAGGGTTCTGTCCTATCCCCAACACTTTTTCTACTTTTCATTAATGACCTTCTCTCTATTACCTCATCTCCTATCCACTCCTATGCTGATGACTCCACCCTTCATTATTCCTTCCAGTTTGAAAAACGTCCCACCCAACAGCAGTTGATAGACTCGAGAAGGGTAGCCTTGGAGCAACTAACTTCTGATCTTTCACTTATTTCAAATTGGGGCAGAGAAAACATGGTTGTTTTCAATGCCTCAAAAACTCAATTTCTTCATCTCTCCACTCGACACAATCTTCCACACAACTATATGATATCTTCTTCGAAAACACACAACTCAAGCCTTCATCTGTTTTTAATATTCTTGGTGTTTCTTTTTCTCGTGATCTTTCTTGAAAAGATCACATTACTTCTCTTTCTAAACAAGCTTCTAAGAGGTTGGGTGTTCTGAGGCGCCTTCAGAATTACTTCACGCCACCCCAGTTGCTTGCTCTGTATAGGGGTGTTGTTCGCCCCTGTATGGAGTACGCTTCGCACATCTGGGGTGGTTCCACACACACACGGCTCTCCTAGAGAAGGTGGAGTCTAGGGCATTTCGTCTCATCAACTCTCCTGCTCTTACTAACTCTCTTCAATCTCTTTCTGCCCGTCGAATTGTTGCGTCACTCTCTCTTTACTATCGCTATTACAACGGACACTGCTCTTCTGAACTCTCTCGTCGCATACCTTCCTCCATTGAGAAGAGCTCGTGCGACACGCCTTTCTACACAGTCTCATCCTTTCTCTGTCCAACTCTCCGACCCCAGACTTAACCGCTATGCTCAATCTTACATATACTCTACTGGTAAAGTCTGGAACACACTCCCTTTCATCTGTTTTCCCAACTTCCTTTGACTTGCATACTTTCAAACGCCGTGTATCTGGACACGTCGGCCTCCATCGACCATGATTATAGATCCTTTCCCAACTCTGGTGGAATTTGGTAGGCCTCTGGCCTTTGCCCACCGGAGGAGATATATATATATATATATATATATATATATATATATATATATATATATATATATATATATATATATATATATATATATATATATATATATATATATATATATATATATATATATATATATATATATATATATATATATATATATATATATATATATATGAAAAATAAAATTTACAGAAAATTGAACTTACTTTTATTTTACTTGATGGTTTAAAATTCCCCGTTTTAAATTTTAAGTTGTGAAAATATTTAATTATGTTGACTGAAAAAAATAGACTTAGTTTAAAAGCTTTACTTACTTAATAATAAACAAAAAAAATAACTGTACATTAATATATTCATAAGCATACTACTCTAGGGTGGTTTGAGATTTTGGAAACTGCACGCCTGATGTTACTTAATGAGTAGACCGACCCCAAGCTGGAAAATAAAGAAAACTAGTAATTTGTGGAAATTTGCAATTTTATCGATATTATAAGTTTTAATATAAACAGTAAAGACTTACAAATGAAAAATAATTTCTTGTAAAACAAGTACTGTGTCCATCAACAAGCCAAATTTGGCAAATTCAAACCTAAAACTGAAAAATTAATAAATGGGATAAAATGTCTAGATGGGGCACTCCTTTTAATAAAAGGATGCCAAAGGATAGGATAAGTTACACGAGATGTAATGGTTTTACTCACCCTATTTATGTCCTGGCAATGCATTGCCCAATGAATTTTCTCCTTCTGGAAAACAGGTCTCAACAGAGCTCTAGGCAGCTTATGCTTCTTCAAAGCCAAACGTTCTTCTTGAATTGTAAGTAGATATAGCCAAGAAGTGATAACTGTACTTCGGCCAATTCGAGACTCGTTCGCTGATCTCCGAATGCAAGATTTCTCAGAGTAGATATAAAACAATATTAATACAATTGCCAATATTAGCAGCACAATAACTAATGCCGATAATTAACAGCATGACGACAAAATAAGAAGTCATATATGTTTTAACTGTTTCCAATTAAGAAAACAATGGAAAAATTGTTCTATCTTCTTTAACAGTATTTTTTGGAAAGTCGTTGATTGTAAAATTAGGGGTTTTTGTAAGACCATAAAATCTCGGGATTTTAAAGTCACCACTACTAAAGCCACAGCTCCAGTCCTACAAGAAACCATTAACTTATAATGAGGAATTAGTATACAATGGAAAGGCCTTAAAATTTCTTTAAAAATTTTAATCATTTAAAAAATGTATATTTTTCAAACAGTTTTCATTTATTCCAGCAGACTAAAGCAGATCTACACTAGTCCTAAGCTATTTTAATAAGGATCAAATTATCTAAATGCCTCCTAATAACTTCTCTATTTCCTTTTCTTACTAAGACCTCAATTACCTCCCCTATATAATTTTCCCTTACTTTTGTCACAACCCCTATTGGAAAGAAGTAATGTTTAGAAAACTTTTGCCTTATGACAACAATTTCATTAATATTTAGCTTAATATGCTCTCTATGTTTATATTTACCTTGTTTATTGGTACTAAGCTCTTTTAAGTTACTACGAAATTCATTGTGATACAATGAATGCAATTTATTTTTTACCTTAAGAAACTTTTTAAAAGTTTTATACAACTTTTGCTGAACTGAGATTTCATTTGCTGGGACCCAGTTTGTTTCGTCATCATCCATCATCCACAGATTCTTTAAAATGCAAATGAGGGGCAACTACAGTACAAGGTACATCTTACCCTTGTAACAATATCTCTGGGCTTAACATTGGAGGAATTGATGGTTCAATATCTTGGTTATTTAAAAGGGGTTTAAATGCTAAGTGTCTTTTATTAATTAACATTTTAATTTCTTGAACTTATAAATAAAATTGATCATAATCTAATGCATTTTTCGAAATACTACCATTTATCATGTTTTTAACCTGCTTGACTAATGATTCGACTACAGCACCCAAAAAGCTGGAAGTTGGAGGATAAGTTGAAAATTGTAATACTTTAATATTTCTTTCTTTAAGAAAATTTGCAACCTCACCATCATTTAAAAATGTTTGAATAATATCAAAGGAATTCGTTATTGGAGGACCAGCATCACTCAAGATTTTTTTTGGATATCCATAATCATATACATGAACTTGAAAAGCATTTATAAATGATACAGAGTTTATATTTTCACATACCAAAAGGCTTACAGCCCGACTCCACATACAAGTAATAATAAGATAGACCTTAACCTTACTATCGCTAAACTTGACACTAAATGGACCAATATGATATAAAGCAATTTCTCGAAATGGAATTTAATTCGGAGAAATTCTAAATTCCCTATAATCATTGGTATTAGTTTTTATAGTCCTTCCATACATCTCTTTACATGTAAGGCATGATTTTATTGCCTTTTTTACTGTAACATAAGCGGAAGGGATATAAAACTCTTTTTTAAGAATATATAGCAATCTATAAACTTCAGCATGCTTCATTTTGGAATGATATTAAAAAACAAGATTTTTAGTTAAAGGACAATTTTTACACAACAACAAAGGAAACTTTTCATTAAAATTACATTTTAGTTTACCAAATTTTGATTTTGCCCTAATTAGTCCTTTTGAATCTAAGAAAAGATTTGATTGATTAGCAAGATTTGTAGGTTTAATAGCAAAATAGGATTTAACAAATAATTGTACGTGTCAGAAAAATTGACTTGCTGAGCTTTTTTATAAATTATAGCGCAACTATCTTTATACTTACAGTCTTCCTCTATTAGAGGAAAGAGGTGTGGTTTCTAGAATTTATTTTTGATTTTAAATATGAATATACCTTCTTACATAGTGGGCCACTCTAATAGAAGAATATCTATCTAGTGAAATGAGTGGCTTCAACCTGTCAGAAGTAACAATATTCACCCGAAAATTAAATTTGTTAATACTTAGAGGCACTCCAAATACAAGACTTTCCTCACATTCTGCCAGATCTGGACCTGTAAAATAATTGGTTTGATGAAAAACTTTATGTGAAACAGATTTAGTGACTACATCTGAAGGATTTTTTAACCCAGTTATATGATGAAATGTAACTTTATGAGCTTCACACATCTTCAAAATATTGGAAAGTTTATTATCAATTACTGTACCCTTCTTTTCGACTTTGCTGGTCTTTTCAGTCTTACTTGCAAGCCAACTTAAAGCAATCATGGAATCTGTAAAAAGATGCAAAGCGCTAATTTTAATTTGACAAAAAGCCTTTGTTAAACTATGGTACAAATCCATCGCACACTCTACTCCGTAAGCAACTGCGAAGAGTTCCAACACATGAATAGTTCTACCTACTCCCTTAGAGGATACTACTTTATTTTTGGCAGTTAAGAAATGAAGAGAATGAGTATTATGATCTTTTAAATAAATTACACAACCAAAGAAGTCTTTACTTGCGTCTGAAAAAAACAATTAAATCATAATTATTATTGTAACTCCCAACACACCTTGTAATGGATGCCTGAATGCCAGAATTATATAACTTACAAATTTTGGAACACTCCTTAATTCTGCCAACACCAAGAGGAAATTCCCAGGAAATACTGCGATCCATCTGTAAATTGTGCAAGAACAATTTTGCTCTGTTTCTACAGGGCAATGTAAATGAAAGAGGATCAAAACAACTGTTGACAGAAGATAGAATGGACCTTAAAGTTTTGGCTTCAGCGTCTAATTTAACGTTCTTTGTTGCCAAAAGATCTGTATCCTTTTTCCACAATACACCAAGGAGCTTGGTCTCAGAGCCAGAATCTTCATCAAATTCTGGCTCTAAGTCTTTTAAATTAGTGCTAAACTGTTGAATTAAAGCCATACTGACTAAAAATATTAATCGATTTATGGTATGACAAAACAAGATCAGTCTCAGAATCTGAACTAAGGGCCAGATTGTCCATATAGGAAAAATTAAATAGCATATTTCTTAATTCGTTTTCAAATGGGTCATCAATATAACAATGTAAAATTAATATAATATAGAGAGCTATCATAAGAACACTAGGGGAAAATCTCATCCCAAAAGGAAGTCGTTTCATTCTATAGATAACCTCTGAAAATTTTTCTTTAATATCTCGTACGTACAGAAAATGTAACTTTAAAGTATCAGAATGGGGAAGCCAAATCTGATGAAAAGCTTTAACTAAGTCAAAAATTAAAGAAATTTATTGAATCTGAGAAGGGTTAAAGCTATTTCTAATTTGTTATTTAAATTGGGCCCCGGTAGAGAAATTTGATTATGTGATAAAGCTCCTTTTTTGGTACCTTCACATATGTTACTTAAAAACACCACTCTACATTTCGTGCTTTGCACACCATCTCTAAAAACTCCCATATTTTCCACAAAAAAAATTATTATTATTATTATTATTATTATTATTATTATTATTATTATTATTATTATTATTATTATTATTATTATTATTAATATTATTATTAACCTCTTCAATTATGCCAGATTCCAATTGCTCTAAAAATACACGGATGATACTGCTATAGTCTATCGGAGTTTTTCTCAATTTATTAAAGCTTGATTTTAAAATATTCGAGGCAAGATTATAATTATTAGGTAAAAAGATATTCTACTTTTTTGTCCCACAAACAAGGAAGAACTAATCTTCATCATTATGGCATTCAGCCTGACTTACCACAAATCTTATCAAACTTTTATCATCCTCTTTAAATGAGGAAGGCGATACAAAATCCTCATAATTCATAAATTTACTTAGGGACTGCACGAACTGATCTATACTGGCTTTAGACAGATTCAACTCTTCTGGCATATTACATGATTTATAACTACAAGAGGCAGAAGAATCTTTCTCCTGTCATAACTTTTTATTTTTATTTTTTTTATCTGTTCGAGACAGATTTATTAATTTCATCTAGTTTCTCATTACACTTTTTTACAACAAAAAGATTACGTAAATTATTTAAAATAATGGTTTCCTTACCAGTGAGCATAATACCTACCCAAGAATAATAGAATAAAACTTTTTCAGTTTTTGTGCCAATTGATATAGCATGTACTGGAACAACATGCGAAGCATTTATACTAAATACCATATCAATGCTATTAGAACCATCATTTAAAAATTTATCTGCCAATTCCACATTATTCTGCTTAAAAGATTCAATGATAACATCAGCATGCTCAATACTAATTTTAGGTTTGATATCAGGAATAACAGCATCTACTACAGTTGCTTGTTTTACGCCAAGATTTACAGTGACCTCTGTTAAATTAGTTTTGTAATTTTTAGACTCATTGAATCCTTTAATACTCAGTGTGAAATCAGGTTTAATAATTTTGTAATTTAACTTATTTTCCAGTGAAAAAGAAATAAAACTAAATTCTGATGCCGAATCATATTAAGTTCTGAAATGTTCAGATTTACCATTAGACAACTCAACTTTTGTAGTAAAGGTTGGCAATATAAATTTATTTATGATAGCTGTGTTCATTAAACTTATCACCAAATCCACTTCTTTGTCCTGGGAAACAGAACTTACATCCAAGTTAACAGAATGACAGTAGTCTCAGTTTTAGAATTCTTCCCAACTGAACCTTCGTTCTTGCTTTTTACACAAAGAAAATAGACATGGTTTCTGCCCTGACACTTACCGCATTGTCTTCAAAATTTAAATCTACAATCAGATTTTTTTATAATTTAAAAATCCACATTGAACACAACCACCAGGTTCATTAATTTTCTTAATTTTAATTTCAGCACTATTAAATTTAGAACATTGACCAACAGTATGAGTATCATGCCCTGAAATTTACCAGCATAGTTTTTATTTAGGTCAACTAAGGTGGCCATACTCACAATTTTCTTCTCCTTAGATTCTATGACCGGCTGTTTTGCCGCATTATTTTTATTAACTACAGGATTAGTACACTCAACCAGCCTATTCTGTACCTCAAATGATGATTCAAGTATGTCACTTAATTTTGGTTTTGAATTGTTATTAACAGTCATAAACACACTTTTAATTGGATCGCAAATTGCCAAATAAAATATTTCATGAAAGTTTCGCCATTAATACTTAGTCTTGCAATCTGATCTTCTAAGACCCTAATTTCACTTACCCATTCCAACATTTTGGAATCTTTTGATAATTTTAATTTGGCAATTTTCTCAACGGAAAATTGCTGTCCTACCTTTGAAGAATAAGCTTTTATTAAAAGATTTTTGGCAACCTCATAGTCTTGATCTTCCACTTTCAACTGTTCTATATAGGATTTAGCCGGACCTTGAACCTGTTTAAATAAGTATCGGCATTTTTCAAAGGAAGGAAAATTACGCTTACTCATTATACTGTCAAAAGCAAAAAAATTTGATCTAAATCTTCAGGCTGGCTACTAAATTTTGGCAACTCAATATTAGGGAAATTAAAATTACTGTTACTACCCCTTGTGGGAGTCATATTTTGGGGGGATTGAGCTTGCGTACCCAATGAACTCGGCACAGTCATTGAATTCTCAAGTTTATTTATCAGAACACCGATATTAAGTTGATAATCTATATTTTTCTTTTCGATCATTTCATGTTTACTAAAACTATATTCAGAGCATATTAAAAAGGCTTCCGAAATTAATTCATCTAACTGTTCCAATTCTAACATAAACTTTTTTAGCACAGAAATATATGTAGGTTTTTCCTCACAACTAAAAGTTTTAAACTTAGAATAAATAATATTAATTTGCTTAGTGCAAGCTGAACGTTTACTACCACGTTTAGTTATAAGTTTTTTAGTATTAATTAGCTCCTCTGACGGAGCATCAGAAATTTTAGATATATATTTACACTCAATATTTGGTTAGTTTAAAAGCTTTACTTAATAATAAACAAAAAAAAAATAACTTTACATTAATATATTCATAAGCATACTACTCTAGGGTGGTTTGAGATTTTGGAAACTGCACGCCTGATGTTCCATAATGAGTAGACCGACCCCAAGCTGGAAAATAAAGAAAACTAGTAATTTGTGGAAATTTGCAATTTTATCGATATTATAAGTTTTAATATAAACAGTAAAGACTTACAAATGAAAAATAATTTCTTGTAAAACAAGTACTGTGTCCATCAACAAGCCAAATTTGGCAAATTCAAACCTAAAACTGAAAAATTAATAAATGGGATAAAATGTCTAGATGGGGCACTCCTTTTAATAAAAGGATGCCAAAGGATAGGATAAGTTACCCGAGATGTAATGGTTTTACTCACCCTATTTATGTCCTGGCAATGCATTGCCCAATGAATTTTCTCCTTCTGGAAAACAGGTCTCAACAGAGCTCTAGGCAGCTTATGCTTCTTCAAAGCCAAACGTTCTTCTTGAATTGTAAGTAGATATAGCCAAGAAGTGATAACTGTACTTCTGCCAATTCGAGACTCGTTCACTGATCTCCGAATGCAAGATTTCTCAGAGTAGATATAAAAAATATTAATACAATTGCCAATATTAGCAGCACAATAATTAATGCCGATAATTAACAGCATGACGACAAAATAAGAAGTCATATATATTTTAACTGTATCCAATTAAGAAAACAATGGAAAAATTGTTCTATCTTCTTTAACAGTATTTTTTGGGAAGTCGGTGATTGTAAAATTAGGGGTTTTTGTAAGACCATAAAATCTCGGGATTTTAAAGTCACCACTACTAAGGCCACAGCTCCAGTCCTACAAGAAACAATTAACTTATAATAAGGAATTATTATACAATATATATATATATATATATATATATATATATATATATATATATATATAGTATATATATATATATATATATATAGTATATATATACTGAAGAGTAAAATTGACGAACTACTGGAACAAAGGTCAATAGGAGGATAATAAAAATACCAAACTGGTAGCAACATTGTTAATAAACAGCACATGGTTATAAATAACGGGATAATATAGTGCCACACTGTGAGAACCTCCGTTAACCTGGAACACCGTGGCATATACGGGTGTATGTGCATGCCACCTGTCCCTGACCGTCAGTACCTTGTGTAGCCTATCCTTGCAATTTTGGCAACTAAGTACCGTTGATAGATGCTGGAGATGAGGTCCTGCATGGTTTCCTGTGGGATTTCCTCCCATAGGCGTACAACCACTTGCTTCAGGTCGTTAAGGCTGTATAACTGGTTCTGTAGCAGTCGCAACCACCTTTTCAGTGTGTCCCACAGATGCTTCAATGGGTTTTTGGTCGGGACTGTACGCGGGCCAATCCAATGTTGGAATCCCTACCATGTTGAGGTAATCACCAACACATCTGGCTACGTGCGGTCTGGCGTTCTCCTGCATGAGGACGAAGACTTCACCGATGTATGGGCCAAATGATACAACGTAGGGTTCGTGTATGTCCGTTATGAATCGTTGCCCGGTTAGGAACCCTGCATGAAAGACGTGTAACTCCGTGAGGGCATGGAAAAATATACCACCCCAAACCATAACGGACCCACCACTGAAGGGAAGTATCCCTTGCATTGTGTATGCCTCATAGCGCTCATGACGGTTCCGATAAACCTTGGAACGTCCATTGGAGCTGTGCAGATTGAATTGGCACTCGTTCGTAAATAGGATGCACGCCCAATCCTGTGTTCGCATAAGCAGGTGTTGTGAAAAAGGGTTTGTTGTGAAAAAAGGTTTCTATACTTGCTCTCCGCTGCTCCCTGGTGAGCGGGGGCCCTCTTGCCGGCCTCCGTGGGTGGTATCTATGTTCAGCGATGCGACGTCGAGTAGTATTCCTGCTAACAAGGGTCTGATTGATATCCTGCAGCTCGGCACGATGGTGACGTGGTGTTACTTGTCGGTCGAGCTGCCATTAACGCACGTCCCTTCCTTGAAAAGGAATCTGCCCGTGAATGGTGGCAACATGTAATATATATATATATATATATATATATATATATATATATATATATATATATATATATATATATATATATTATATATATATATATATATATATATATATATCCCCTACGGCCGTTGCTGACCCTGGACTACCTTAACCAGGCCGCCTGGTGTGAGCATGTGTCAACTCGTACCTCTGCAGAACCCTTCTGATGGTTGTAAGGGAGACCCCGAATCTTCGGCCCAGTTAGCGTTACCCGTACCCTTTAGCTTCTTGCCACACAAACTCCGGAGTAACCTTTCCATATTACTTGCATAAACGTTAAAGGTTGAATACTTTCCATACCCGTCATACCTGTGATGTTACCTATGCTACCACGTCACTCACAGAATTTGGCTGGGTTGCTCTTTTACCGGCTTTCGTCGGTATCGCTCCTATACCCCTTCCATCGATGCTAAACTGCATTATGTGGGTAGGTATGGGCACACACCTCCACACATAAGCACTTCCATTACCCTACAATGTTGTGGGACCTCCCAATTCTAGATGGTGCGTTAATTTTGCTCTTTAGTATATATATATATATATATATATATATATATATATATATATATATATATATATATATATATATATATATATATATATATATATATATATATATATATATATATATATAGTGAGATTCGCTGTTCCTCCCTTTTCTATAGTTTCTGAGAAGCTTTATAAAAACCAGCAGTATCTTCAAGTTTCGCTTTGTGAATCCATGATACTGTATCTTCCGCATATTCAAAAGCCGAAAATATTTCAATTAGTGGTTCTTCTTAAAATAATTCAATAGTTAATATCTGTTGCTGTTGCTCTAAAAATGAAAATTTCAAATGCTGAATCTTTTATTTATTTTAGTATCGTGTTGAAAGAACCAGCGTTCTCTTGTTGTTTCTGCTTTGGTTGGCGCCTTCCTTAATTCCAGTTTTGGGAGATCATTAATTCTTTGTTCTTCTTAATTAAAAATTTAATCATTGATTGTGAGAATTTCACCATCTTAGACCCTAAAACCAACTTTCGATTCAGTTTTGTTTCTTGTGAAGTTCAGTTCTCTCTCCAATTCTAACCCATACCCTGTACCTTCATCTTCTTCTGTGGTTGACCAATTGCTACGTGAGTTCCCTGATTTAACTTCGCCTATTAATCCTCTTTGCAGTTTCGACTCTTTCTTTCGAAAGTTTCATAGGCTCGAAACCTCTGATGACACTCCTGTTTTAACGAGAGTGAGATACCTAGCAGAGGAGAAGCACGCCGTCGCAAAACATGAAATCTCCGATCTTTTGAAAGCGGTATCATCCGTCCCTCTAAATCCCATTGGGCTTCTCCTCTTTATCTCGTCCCTGAGAGGGAACCAGGTTAGTGTAGACCCTGTTGAGATTTTACAGCCCTTAATGCTGTGACGCGGCCCGAACGCTATCCCTTACCTCTGATGCACAGCATATCAGGAAAACTGCAAGGTGTGTTCGTCTTCAGTAAAGTGGATCTACGGCTTTTTCGGATTTCTCTTTATGGCATTGGTCTTCGTAACGCTGGGGCCACCTTTTATCGTTACGGATTCTATCTTTCGCGGTATTCCTTTCATATTTGTTTATATGGATGACCTTATTTTCTCTTCTTTAGAAGAAGAACACGCTTCCCAAATTCGTCAAGTGGACGAAGGTAAATGAACATTCATTTCACCTGTCCACTGACAAGTGCCTTTTCTTCCTTGGCTTTAACGTTACTTTGGCGGATCTTTCTACTCCTGCTACTAAGCAGACTGAAATTTCTTCTTATCCCCACCCTACAGATTATGCTTCCCTTGGTAGGTTTTTTGAGTATGGTCGGATTTTTTTACCGGCTTATCCCCAACTTTGCTCACATGATGTGTTCTCTTATGGACCTTATTAAGGCTTGTCGTACCATGTCTTTTTCTGTTCCTTTGGACTGAAAAAGCTCTTCGTGCTTTTGAGGTTAGTAAGGGTGCTATATCGTCCTCTTCTGCCTTCCCATTTTCTCACCCTGACGTTACGCACCTCCAGCTGGTCTCTGACGCATGGTCAGTTGCTATAGGAGATGCCTTACATCATATGGTGGATGGTACTCCAGTACCCATCAGTTTCTTCAGTGTAAAAGTTACTGAGCCTCAGAGGAGATATTCGGTTTTCGATCGCGAACTTCTTGCTGCCTATTTGTCTGTGCTACACTTTAAAACTTTTCTTGAGAGCCGTGACCTCACCCTGTGTGTAGACCATAAACCTTTTTGTTTCCGCTTTTTATAGCCAGACTCCATCTAAGAGTGATCGTCAGCAGCGTCATTTGTCTTTCCTAACGGAGTATATTTCCTCAGTAATTCATAAGAGGCTCCGAAAACGTCGTCGCTGACGCTTTCTCTTGGTCTATCTCTTCTCTGATTCATCATAAGAGTGAACAGAGTTAGTAGTGCAGTTGAGAAGATCGTTCATGAAAAATAAGAATAAAGTTCTAGATAAAACAGAACTCTGGAGAACACCATAATTGATAGGAAGAGAGGAAGAGGGCGCTCCATCTACAAGTGCCGAAATGGAATGATCTGAGAGAAAACTAGACAAGAGTATGCAAATGGAAGGAGGAAATCAAAGGAAGGAAGCTTAGAGAGCTTTGATGCATGCCATACTCGGTCAAATGTCAAGCGCTACCACACAATACTCCCCGAAGTTCCTAAAGGAAGAAGACAAAAAATCAGTGAGATAGAAAAGTATGTCACCAGTTGACCTCGAGCGTCGAAAGCCATACTGATTATCTGAGAGAAGGAAATGAGACCCCAAACACAGGTGAGAACTATAGGTCGATAGTTGGAAGCCTTCAGAACGGCTACCTTTTTTCGGGATCGGCTGACATATGCTCGCTTCTAGCACTACTGAGGAAAAGTATTAGTATTAAGGCAAAGAGAGAAGAGCTGAACGAGGAAGGGCGTCAACTCGGAAGCACGCTCCCTCAGAATACGAGGGGGAATGCCATCCTGGCCACTGGTCTTCTTAACGTTGATAGATTTCAGGATCCCATGCACCCGATCATGAGTAATCAAAGGTATAAGCATGGGACGCCTGAGAGGAGAAGGAGTAGGAAGAGAGATGTTAGAATTGAGCAGGATTGATTTAGATAAAAAAAAAGAGATTCGTCTTTTCAGAGGGAGTATTAGATACTGAACCATCAAAGCGAATAAAAGGAGGAAAGGCAGATATGCAAAAGTTATTAGAGATATTTATATTAATGAAAGTACGTTTAGTCCATCGAAGAACATCCCAGCAACGATTCCTACCTGAATGAAAATTAACCAGAGTGATAGGAGAAGGAAAGTTTTTCCATTCACGATAAGCATTGTCTCTCTCCCGAAGGGAAAGAGAGCAATTACTATCGAACCATGGATTTTGAGGTGTAAAAAATTTAGTTAAGGAAGAAATAAACCTCCTCATCCCATCGACAATCAAGGACTTAACTTTTTCAGCAGAGACTGAAGCATCCCCTGAGAAAAAGCAGGGTTCATTCCAATGGTAGATACAAAGAAGCTACTCATTGCCCTAAAATTACCCCGATTTAATTAAGTGCCAGAAAATACATTTACGGCATGGTGGAGCTGTTGGAGAGAAAGCATTATAACTAAGAGCTTTAAGATTATGGTCAGAGTTACCGATTGGAGGGTATTGGTGAAACATAAATCAAGAGTGTTCAAGAACTAGTTTGGACGATTTGGAATGTGTGGGTTCCCTAATCAACTGCTTCAGATCGTTGAGAATACTAAATGATTAGGCCTCCTTCCAACTTGTATCAGTATTAGAGGAGTCTAACCTCTCAATGTGGTGTACGTTGAAATCCCCTAAATAAAAGATTTCAGTATTTGGATAAGAAGAAAGGCGCTATACCCAAATCGTCGACAGGAAAAGTAGTCGACAGGTCAAAGGGCCGACACTTTTGAAAAAAATGTGTCGATTACTTTTCTTTTCAATTTCAAAGTGTCCACGTTTTGGACACGTGAAAAAAAATGTGTCGGCTGTTTGACCAACATCGTATTTTTTTTTATTTCGATACAATCGATACGTAAGCCTATTTTTAAATTTTATTATTATAATAATTATGAATAGATTTTTTTTTATTTTTAATATATTATTTTAGTAGATGCATGGCACACGAACATTTGTCTACAGGGGGCTCTGCCCCCCGTACCCCCCGACCCGTGAGTGATGATGATATATATCTTTCGATTAATCGATATCGATTTATAGTGTCGACGATTTGGACGAGTTATAAAAAAAAGTTGTCGGCCCTTTGACCTTACCAAAAAAAGTTGTCGACGTTTTGGACAAGTGAGAAAATTTTGTTAATGTTTTTTTCAAAAGTGTCGGCCCTTTGACCTGTCGATTACTTTTCCTGTCGACGATTTGGGGTAATCCCGAGAAGAAACAGTCTCGTGAGAAGTAGTAAGATATTGAAAAAAGAACTGGAAAATCTGTTCCATTAATGGAGCAATAGCAGAAACACAAAATAATTATAGTAATAGGAAGACAAATTTAAGCCATAAATCATCGAAATTAAGAGATTCAAGATTTACGAGTTAATTAATTAATTAATGTTAAAATAATACTTATCTTAAAAATGACTAACTTCTTTGTCGATGAAAGCTTCCTATAATTAATTAAAGATTGATTAAGATCAAAACACTACGCACTTAGAGAAAAAAAATAAAAGCAAACCACACATTTAAAACTAAAAAACAGAAAAATACACATTAGCATTATAGCACTTTCAAACATAAACTTCCACTAAGAGAGCATATATATATATATATATATATATATATATATATATATATATATATATATATATATATATATTAGGTAGGATTTTCCACCAGAAAAAATAGAAGTCGGAAAAAGAGTAAAAAAAAATTTTTTCGGGAAAACCAAAATATCCTTTACTTGCAAAAAAGGTCTAGAAGGACAAAATATCTAAAATATTATATTTTTGTTTTGTCAACAGGTCCAATAACTCAATGAAGGCCTCTTTGTCTTATTTCTCAATTTGATTTCTATAAATGAAAGTTTCTAAGTATCTTGATAGGTCTCCTTTATTGTTACCAGTCTTTGGTAATGATGCTTTTATCTGTAAAGATTGTGAAATTATTTATTTGTTATTATTTCTTTAATATGTAATTATTCATTCAATTACATATTATATGGTTACGTTTGCTTCGGTTAGGTTAGGTTAAGTTAAATTAGGTTAAGATAGGTTAGGAATGGTTAGGTTAGGTCTTTCGTTTTCATTATATCTCTTGAACTCAAATCCATACATTTCATATACATTGCATCGATCATTTTATAATCTGTTTTTAACATTTTCCTTGCTTGTATTAAGGATACTTTGTCTGCGAATAAATACACTTTTTTTACTGTTTCACTGTAACTTAATTTGCTTCGTTGAAATAAAATGTTCGCATTCGAGAGTAAACTTTCTTCTGATTTACATTTACTACAACTAAAATAAAATTTATAATTTCTTTTCCTTACATTATAATCTATTCTGCACGCTTTACATTTCTTTTCAGTTAATATTACACCATATTGTTGCAAAAAATCTATTAACACATATTCATTTGTCACAATTTCAATTTAATTTGTCTAATTTCATTATGATCAAAGTATATACTATGTTATAAGTAGCCACACCTAACAACCTTACAGAATCTCGGTTACGCATTGTGTAAAATATTCTTCCGTATGTGATTATATAATATTTATGTAGAAAGGGAAAAATCTACTTCTATGAAAAAATTACCTGTTCAATTTAGTGTTGGGGGAAGATCCTACCTAATACCCATATATATATATATATATATATATATATATATATATATATATATATATATATATATATATATATATATATATATATATATATATATATATATATATATATATATATATATATATATATGCGTGTGTTTGTGTGTAAAACGCGTAAATGAGGAACGCGGTTTTTAAAGGAGAATTTGTCACAAACAGCTTTGCTTCTTTTCAATATTTTAATCTCTTAATTCTAATTACAAATACATATGTATAACAACAATAAAAGGATTTCTCGACTTTCATATTTGTTAGTTTTAAAAGCACCGTGACTCTCCGTAACATTTTTTTTCCTCTTTGATATCTATGGTTTCTTATAATTCACTAATAGTAAATATATGGTAATTAAACTGATGGTTTTATCATTCGACCCGAAACCATAAAACATCCTGTGGCTGCTAAGTCTGATTCCAAACTCCCTGGCATTTCCCGTTCCCGCTTGAAACTATTCCTAAGGCGAAAGAATTTAACGTCATTAGAGAAGCCTGTTTTTTATTGGCTTATTTAAATGTCGTTTTTACATGGTATCATTATTTCAAAAACAATAATTGTTATTTTATTTCACAAAACCTTAATTAGTTATCTAGTAACCTAGAAGCATCAAAGGTTATAACAAAGATTCAGTTTCTATAACAAGCCATTTATAAAACATTACGTATTATGATTATAAAAGAGAATACGGAAGTCATTACAGCTTTTTTATTGTGCCAATGTAATTATATATATATATATATATATATATATATATATATATATATATATATATATATATATATATATATATATATATATATATATATATATATATATATATATATATATATATATATATATATATTACACCGCATATTCGCGATAGATTTTATGTAAAATTTAAGTCTGTTGAACAAGGATTTGAAACCCAAACCTCTAAGATGGTAAGTCAAATCGCTACCAACCGAACCATGGCAGTCAGGACCGTCATGGCTCAACTGGTAGCGCTTTGACTTTGTCTCGAATTCGAATCCTCGTTCAGCAGACTTTAATTTATATATATATATATATATATATATATATATATATATATATATATATATATATATATATATATATATATATATATATATATATATATATATATATATATATATATATATATCCTTTAGAGAAATTCAAGGAGTAATCACCCTCGGTGCCTTAATGTCAAAACTTGTAAATGGAAAAGTGGAGTCTTCTAGTCCTGTTTCGAGGTCTTTGTATTCTCAGTTCAGAAAAATAACATTAGATACAAGTTTAGGGAAAGTTTCCCGAATATTAGACAGAGATCATTTTGCTCTAGTTGTTCACACTCAGAGGCTTTGTAAGTATTTATACATATATATATATATATATATATATATATATATATATATATATATATATATATATATATATATATATATATATATATATATATATATATATATATATAAGGCTCCGTTAACTCAGCCGCATACCTCTCACCTAGTAAGCGAGAGTACAAGGGTTCTAGACCTCGTCGGGGTGGGAAATATGAGCTATTTCTCCTTGTTCTTAGCTCGGAATTACTCACTCTTTAAACGAGTACATCAGTTAAGTGCTTTTGTCACTAGTGGGAAATAATCTCCGGCATCCACGATAGGACTGTCCCAGCTAGTGGAATCCATCTTCGGCCCATGAAACCCAAGGATCTTCCTCGTAAGATCCCACTGACAAGACGAAAGTTCTTCCTAGGAGATGAAGATTTTATATATATATATATATATATATATATATATATATATATATATATATATATATATATATATATATATATATATATATATATATATATATATATATATATATATATATATATATATATATATATATATATATATATATATATATATATATATATATATATATATATATATATATATATATATATATATATATATATATATATATATATATATTATAGGAGTCTCCTAAATTCTCTACTTTATGGCTTCAACTTTCAAACAGCACTACAACTAAATTCATTTGCTCTATCTAATTATCTCCTAATTTTACAGACTAAAAAATTATTCAACTATCTTAACTCCAAAATGAACACATTCTCTCTTCTTCTCCTGTCTCCGAAATTACCATTTTAGGTGATTTCAATGTTCACTGCCAATGGCTTCCATCCACTTCTCATGATCCAACTGGTGAACTCACCTACCATTTTTGTATTCAAAGCAACCTTGAGCAGTTGGTTCATCTCCCTACCAGTATCCTTGACCGCCTTAGTCATGAGCCCAAACTTACATAACCTTTCTCCTTACACTATTGAACTCTGCTCCTCTGGGTTTCTCCGATCACCTTCTTATACTTGTATCTTGTCCGGTTTCTTCAAGTTTTTCGCAAGATTGGACCTGCCTTCAGAATGGAAGCATTTCTGGGATTTCGGTGCCATTAACTGGTCTGACTTGCACTTTTACTTTTCTGATTTCCCATAGAATGATTATTGTTCCCGTGGAAGGGACCCCTCGGGGTTTTCAGAGCGCATAACTGAGGTGATTCTCTTTCTGGCATGTAGCTATACATTTCTTGTTCTTTCCCTTCTAGTTTCCCTAAGAAACCTTAATTTAATGATGTTCTCGTGCTATCCGCTGCAGGGATGCTGCCTTAATAGATTACCATCGTCTTCAAACTCCAGAAACTCATACAACTTATATTTCATTCCGAAATCTTGCAAAATCTACTCTCAGGATACCAAAAAATTCAATTCTCCTAAAAAAATGCAATAATCTTTCTGGCTCTTCTTTATCACGCCCTTTCTAGCATTGTGTAAAAATTTTCAATTCTAACGTTGCTTCTTCCTGTTTCCCGTTTTTATTATCTTCTAAGGGTATAACTTCCGTTCTGCCTTCCTCTACAGCTGAACTCTTTGCTTAATATCTTGCCTATAATGCTGCCTAAGGCGATTCCGAAGCTGTTCCTACTCCTTCAACCCCCTCCAACTCATATATGCCTAAAATTGTAATTTCTTCTAAAGACGTCATTTCTGCTCTCTCTGAGCTTAACACTAAGAAGTGGCATACGGTCCTGATGGTATCATTCTTGTGATTCAAAAAACTTGCTCTTCTGAGAGTGCACAATGCCTCGGCAAACTATTTCGTCTATGTCTTTCTACTTCAATCTTCCCTTCTTGATGGAAACGTGCCTTTATTCATCCTGCCCGAAGAAGGGGGAGCTTCTCAATCCTCAAACTATCGTCCCATTTTTCTTTTTTTTTTTTTTTTTTTTTTTTTTTTTTTTTGACCTTTGTTCTTTCTAAAGTTTTTGAATCTGTCCTTAAGATCAATGTATGATTTCATTCAATCGCTCTGATCAAACCAATATTCTATGTATTTTCGTTAGTTTCATTCTTAAATTTAAATGTTTTAAATTTCTATACAATTTTAAATTTTAAATTTCTAATTTTCTAATTAAATTTTAATTTAAGTTTTAAATTTCTATACACTTATCTTTATTATTCAAGTTTGGAACTAATTTTGAAACTTCATCTAATTCTTTATTTTCAGCTGCTAAAGCTTAATTATTGTGTAAATCGTGTAATTCTTTTGGATATTCTAAATCAACTTCAAAAATATAATCTTTTCTCGATTCATTACTGATTTCCAAAACATCAAAATCGTCAATGTTTTTTCATTCATTTAAATTTTCCCATTGGCAAACACTGTAACAATTTCCCAACCGTATACATTATTAGCATCTAATTAAGTAATTTAACTATGCGGTTTATTTTTCTCATAACTTTCTTGAATATATGGATTATTCGCTTTTGCATACCTATGAGTTATAGTGCTTATTCCACCTTTTATTCCTTTTTCAACCATTTCATTTGATCTGTAATGAAATCCAATTTTATTTTATTTTCTTTTAATAATGCATCCTAAGACAAACTATCCGATGTTAAATAACGCGCTGGATCTATTTTATAAGTGTCTAAACGCCTTGTCCTAAATTTTTCGAATGCATCAGCTAATAATAACGTAAGTGATTTTAAATATAGCATATGTTAATAATTGACTCACAGTTAAATCTTATCCAGATATGCTGTGGATGTTTATACTCTTCATTCGATATGTGTTCATTATTTAAAATACTATAAACTTTTTTCTACTTGGTAACTTTTCATAATTAAATTTTGATATATCTTCCATCCAGTCATTCGGATAAATTCCTTTACATTTCAGTAGCTGAAATTGTTCATCTTGATAATATTTGTATCAATTCTTTTAATTTTCATTCATTAAATTTGATGCTAATTTATATAGAGATGTGGACAGGAATCTTAAACTATCGATAAATCTCAACTACATGTTTATCGGTTTTATTATTTCCTCAACTTTTATAAACTGACTGAAAATTATATAAGTTTCGTCCGTTTGAGGACTTGCTTTTAATTCACCATTGGTATGTCCAAATTCTTTAACGAATAAATGAGCATCGTATTTAGATAAATTTTCGGTATAAATTTAAGATTTCTAATTTGTAAATTACAACTTCGATGAGCAGGTCCTCCATATTCTCCTGTTAAATGATTATGATCTCTTACCTTGAAATATGTTTTTGTATATCCTTTTTTACATACATAAAGATTAATATTTTCATGATTCAATTTTTCTTCTGAAATTAGATTCATTGGTTTGTTCATTTCAAACTTTGAATATACATCTACGTGACATTTTGTATAACAACACCGACTGTTTGGTTGATGTTTCCGTAATTAGAGTCATAAATGGGGAGGATCCAATTTGAAAAAAAATTATTATCTGACCGATTAGCCTGACATTTGAAGGATGTATAGCTTTTTTTCCGCTGAAAAAAAAATCTATTTCTACCGTTTTTCTAGGTCTATAATGGTTTGAAAGCTATTTGGACCTTGGCCAAAATAAAAATTAATAGCGGAGTCAAACCATTGGTTGAAGTGACCTGAAAATTTAACTGAATATTCTTAGCATTAATTGCAAGAAACGCTAGGGTACGATTTTTGAAACCTGCTTTAGAAAAGAAGATATAAACAGTTGATTTTTTTTTTTTTTTTTAAATCCGAAAAAATTATTTAAAAAAACTTGCACATATGGATTTTTTTATTTTTAGTGGGTGTATAGGGGAGGGATAGAACCACAAATTTTATTATGATATTTGTTCTCTTTGAGATGTAGATTTGAAAGTTTGAAAATTTTGAAATTTTTCCAAAAACTGGCCATATTTGAGAGGCTATATCTCAAAACCAATAAATTGCATTTAATGATGTATTGAGAGTAAATTGTAACCCTGTCCCTCCTCTATATACATATCAAAAATGAGAGATTCCTTAGGTGTAGTTTTTTTTTAAAATTATTGTCCGAAAGTGTGAATTTTTCAAAATTGAAAAAAATATACCTGCCCAGATAAGGGCATATAACATTTTTTCTCTAAAGCAGAAGCAAAAGTTAATTAAAATTTTCTAGATTTTTTTAAGTGGATAATAGGGCCAAACCACTGATCAGAATGTTTTGAAATTTGAAATGTATATTTCAAAATCTATTGGCTACAAAAGCTTTTAATTAACTTTTGCTTCTGCTTTAGAGAAAAAATGTTATATGCCCTTATCTGGGCAGGTATATTTTTTTCAATTTTGAAAAATTCACACTTTCGGACAATAATTTTAAAAAAAAACTACACCTAAGGAATCTCTCATTTTTGATATGTATATAGAGGAGGGACAGGGTTACAATTTACTCTCAATACATCATTAAATGCAATTTATTGGTTTTGAGATATAGCCTCTCAAATATGGCCAGTTTTTGGAAAAATTTCAAAATTTTCAAACTTTCAAATCTACATCTCAAAGAGAACAAATATCATAATAAAATTTGTGGTTCTATCCCTCCCCTATACACCCACTAAAAATAAAAAAATCCATATGTGCAAGTTTTTTTAAATAATTTTTTCGGATTTAAAAAAAAAAAAAAAAATCGTTATATTTCTACAGGAAAAAGTAATCCTTTTTAAGATCGGAAATTTTTTTTTTAGATTGGTTTCTACCCTTTTTAAGATCTTTAGGATTTTGTTGACTCGTTTGTATTTTTTTGTAATGTGCTTTTCATATGCGTAAATGGATGTCTGAATTTTTTATAATACAGTTCAAATGAAACAAAACCTTCCGATAATATCATCATTCTTACCGGAGTATGAATACTACATTCTGGTAAATGATTATCTAATAATTCTTTTTTATAA
Organism: Armadillidium nasatum; assembly: GCA_009176605.1. Classification (NCBI taxonomy): domain Eukaryota; kingdom Metazoa; phylum Arthropoda; class Malacostraca; order Isopoda; family Armadillidiidae; genus Armadillidium; species Armadillidium nasatum. The sequence continues at coordinate 7,085 of SEYY01000507.1, read as the reverse complement.
AACAAAACAAACAAAATGGACATGGATAAGTTTTCCCTTTATTTTTTTTTTCTATTAATGGACACAAATGTTTCATCAGTAAATAATGTGTATTTTCATCGTTTGATATTAAAAGTAAATTAAAATGTTTAGTTTTCTCAACTTTTTTAATTCTTAATGAATATATTTATTCTTTTTCATTAAATCAGTATATACGTAAACAGATATATTTTGATTTTCAAATTTATTAATCTGATTCAATTTGATTGGGAATTCTATTCCTTTCCAATTATATTTTTCTAATACCTCTTTTATTTTTGTTGATAATCTACGTGAATTATCTTCATGTAAGCAATCTGATCTTTCTATTCATCATTTAAAACATTCGTTATCATTTTTATTTTGAATATTAATGTATCCAAATTTTTATTCTTATATTTTGATGGAGTTTCGATATACGAAGAAGCTTTTAATGGTTTATATTTCGCTACTTTTAATTCAATATCTAAAAGTTTATTGATTACTCAGACTGAACCTTCTTTTGTCATAATATTATAGATTTTTTTTATTATAAATGGATTTTGAATTTTCGTTTTTCTTAGATCATAGCATTTTATTATAGATAATTGAATTTTGAACTTTTGGGAGATTTAATTTTTATTTCCATATTTATTATAGAAGAAAAATAGAAAAAATATTATTTTTTCTACAAAATCTTTTTTCGAATTTTTCTACTTTGATGTCTTTTAAAACTTCTCTATCTTTTATATTTTCTAAAATTATTTTTAATCATTTTTTTCCTAATAAACTGCCTTGAAAATATTAAATTTGAAATCTATACCCTCAAAATCTTATTAAACTTTACCTCATTTATTTTGCTATCTTAAGTAGAAGCGGATATTTTTAAAATTTTAAATTTTTTAAAATCGAATTTTATGGTACCCTGTCTAAAACTTTTGAAATTTTTAAATAATTCTAATTGTAATTAAGATTTTGTAGTAAATTTTGGAATATAAGAATTTTCTTCTCGGATTTTTTTGCATAGTTTTCATATTATTATTATTATTATTATTATTATTATTATTATTATTATTATTATTATTATTATTATTATCGTTTTTTCGTGCTTAGTCCACTTCGAGTTAACTGAACATCAAAGACTGACAACAACTATATTTTCATTATCATTAGTATATTATTATTATCTTGTCGTTTTTTTATGTTTAGTCTACTCGAAGTGGCCTAAACATCAAAGAATGAAAAAAAACTAATATTATTATATATATATATATATATATATATATATATATATATATATATATATATATATATATATATATATATATATATATATATATATATATATATATATATATCCTGCAGATGTTGCTAAGCGACCAACGACCACGCCCCTTTATTGCAAAATTTTGCAAAAAAAAATAAAAATACATTTTTGGCTAAAATTAGGTAAAAAAAAAAACAAGTAAAATTGGTTTATTAGATGGTCCTAAAGGGTTAATAATGCTTTAATTGACTTAATTGTGCAAAAAAAAAAAATTCCAAAATGGCAATTTTGGCGGGGAAAATGGCTACAAAATGGTGGGAAATAGCTAAAAATGGTTAAATTCATGATGGAAAATGATTTAAATGGCTTAATAATGGCTAATAATCAATGTTTCAAATTATTGCAAAATATTGCAAATTTCATATTTTGCATATTTTTCGGTGGGGAACATGTAAATAACATGTAAATACATGTAAACACCTAAAATATAGAATAATAATAATAATAATAATAATAATAATAATAATAATAATAATAATAATAATTTTGTGATTGTTATATCGAATGAAATATCAAACAAAATATCGATTAATTCATTGTAATTTTATCGATATATCGGAACGATATATCGAAATAATAATAATAATAATAATAATTGCTACTAATGCTACTAAATAATAATAATAATAAAATAAATAAAATAATAAAATGAATAATAATAATAATAATAATAATAATAATAATAATAAAGAAATCAAAAATAAATAATAAAAATAATTTTTACTTACATTTGGAGAGTGTTTTCTAAGAACATCCTGCTC
>SEYY01000506.1:81103-83603 GCA_009176605.1 Armadillidium nasatum | reverse complement strand
GATATCATTGTTTTCCATGTTTGGGGTCACTAAAATATTAAAAAGTAAGAAAATAATTTAAAATATTAAACAAATTCGTTACTATTTTATTTTAAAAAGAAAAAAGCAAAGTTTTTGTTAAAAATTATATAAATATTGAAAGAAAAGAATGAAAATCAAAAACAAAAACAAAGTTTTTGTTAAAAATTATATAAACATTAAACAAATTCATTACTAGTTTATTTTAAAAAGAAATTTTTGTTGTTGTTGTTTAAAATTATTAAATCTTAAAATATATATTTGTTTGTTTGTTTTTGTTGTTTAAAATATCATATCTGAAGAATTTTGTTTATTATCAACTTTTAAAATATTTGTCCCCTGGTAAAAAAAAGGACACCTCATCTTGATGACGTCATAGAAAATGACGTCACGCTAATCTAAGATTAGATAAGAAAAAACCGTTACCGCCCCAAAGAAACCTCATTTGCCCGATAGATCCCGTCGTGGAAGGATGTGTCTCTGATTCGCTCTGATGGTAAGTAGAAAAAATATTTATTTTCTTTATTATTATTATTATTATTATTATTATTATTATTATTATTATTATTATTATTATTATTATTATTATTATTATCATTTTTTGAAGTACGAGTAGTCTTTATTTAAGTCCATCATTCAAAAATATGCAATTATGCAAAAAATATCCAAATTTGCAACATCTTGCAATATTTTGCAACATTTTGCAATATTTTGCAAAATGACTTTCTAAGTCATTTTATGCTATTTTCTATCATCTTTTAACTATTTTCAACCATTTTTTGCTGTTTTTTTTAGCCTTTTTAGCTGTTTTTCGCTCCTAAACTTAGCAGTGCAACCTTTTGCACGATGCATGCATTAGATCTAATTAATCCCTTTTACTCCCCTTACCCATCTTTAACCCCTTTTTAACTATTTCACACCCCTTTTGACCCTTTTTTTCCCCTCTTTTAGCAAAAAAAATTTTGTTTTTGCAACATTTTTAATGGAGCACTGTTGATGGCCATTGCATGATCTTGCAAAAGTTGCAGGATCAACTGCATTTGGCTGTCGATAGTGCTCCTTATACTAATATATATATATATATATATATATATATATATATATATATATATATATATATATATATATATATATATATATATATATATATATATATATATATATATATATATATATATATATATATATATATATATATATATATATATATATATATATATATATATATATATAACTGCTTTGTTGTATCTCTATGGATTTCTTTTTATACATGCACAAGTATGTCATGAGTCCCAAAAATTTGGAGCCTCCTCCCACATCCCGGGGCCGCGTGTGCTTCAACGCCGCTAATGCTTCTAATTGAAGCCCTAATTTCTTTTTAAAAAACCGTAATAGTTAGACCTTTGAAATTTTAAACTAGTAAAGTACGTGCCATGGATTATCAAATTATATAATATCTTATTCTCTAACAGCTATAGTTCTGTTTAAATAAGTGGTATAGAACAGGGAAAGCCAAATTTTGCTTTCTAGCACACGGACGCATATTTAATGGCACAGTCGGCCTATAATACGTTACGTTGGGTCATAGGTTAAGATCGCCGCTCTTCCGGGGTCCCCTTTAACGGCTTATAACTCTTTAACGGCACGTCGTTGAAGGATAGGAACTTCAGATTCAGAATTTTCTACCTTGAAATAAGATTTTCTTTAAAGCTTTTCAGGCTTTTCAAGTATACAACTGATACCATATAAGCTAAACTTTAAATATCGCTTAAATCCCCTATGCAAATAGATTTCGTCATGCTGAGACAGAATATGAACATCTCAGGATCCTAAGAACATCCGTTCATGAAATATGGTCCCTTAAAAAGTTATTTAAAAATTTGTCGAAATCAAGTTTGTGATTTCTTACAATTTCCAAATTACAAGAGATAGAGCAAAAAGATTTAGCAATCTGAATTGTAGGTGTCATTTAAAACTTTAAAGCTTTCATGGATCGTTCCTCTATCTGTTACAGTTGAGGGGATATAGGCCCCCAAATTTGACAATTTTCTTTTGTATGCTCAGAAACGACAAACCACCTTGTTATGTATGTCGGCCTTTAACTCAAAAACGGCAACACGTAGAAAACCTGGGATTACGAATTTGGAATCAGGGTCCCAAATCCTTACGTGTTTAGAATATCAAGCCGATCTATCTATTGATAAGAAAGTTATAAGAATTTAAAACCGTACACAAACTTTGATCGGAATATTTTTGATCGGAATATTTCACCTTTTAAAACTCAAGAGACTCGACCCATACTTAACTGAAACCGAAATTATCTTTTTGAAATTTTTCAGGCGTTTAAGTACCACAAAGAGGGTCAACCTTCCGTAGGTATTGAGAAATTTTGTCAATTTTTGCTCATATTTATTTTATAGCATTTTCATGGAGGTAAGACAATAGAACTTATTATTGATCACCTACCTCCAAGAAAATGAGA
>SEYY01000506.1:71103-78603 GCA_009176605.1 Armadillidium nasatum | reverse complement strand
AAATAATTGAACGAAAATTATATAGAATTAATAATAATAATAATAATAATAATAATAATAATAATAATAATAATAATAATAATAATAATAATAATAATAATAATAATAATAATAATAATAATAATAATAATAATAATAATAATAATAATAATAATAATAATAATATATAATAATATATATATATATATATATATATATATATATATATATATATTATATATATATATATATATATATATATATATATATATATATATATATATATATATATATATATATATATATACAATACACCATTTCCCGCATTGATGCAGGGTGGAGTCAATTGCAGAAATTTGAAATTCCTGCAATCGTACATGGGAATAAAACCTGTTTAAAAGGGTTCCCAGACCTTAGAACCATGGAAAGAGCTAATCTTCCTTTGACTCGACTGCGACGAAATCATCATTCATTATTGACCAAGGTTATTTCGAACTTAATTCTTTTTTTCCTTTTAAATATTTAATTTTCTATTTATTGTCGAAAGTACTTTGCACCAAAATATATGTTGCTTCACAATTTTTTTTTTTTTTAAATTTTTTTTAATTTCGTAATATTAAAATACTGAAATGATAAAAAGAAATATTAAAGTTTTTCTTTTCCCTTTGTTCATTATCATTCTTCTCGCAAAACTCCACAAACTCTGCAACTTCAGGGAGAAGATCTTGAAGCTACATATCCAATAGCCTTCTCTTTTCCTCTCTTCTCTTCTCTTCTCTTTTCTTCCTTCTCTTCTCCTCTCCTCTCTTCTCTTCTCTTCCCTTCTCTTCTCTTCTGACTTCCTTGTGATGTTCCTAACTTTTCTTCTTCCCTTCTGATTCCAAGCACATCCTCTCTCGACGGCAGCCGAATCATATATATATATATATATATATATATATATATATATATATATATATATATATATATATATATATATATATATATATATATATATATATATATATATATATATATATATATATATATATATATATATATATATATATATATATATATATATATATATATATATATATATATATATATATATATATATATATATATATATATATATATATAATATATATAATAATAATAATAATAATTAATAATAATAATTAATAATAATAAATAATAATACTAATAGAAATAAAATTTTATAATTTATTATTATATTATATATAATAATAATATTATATATATATATATATATATATATATATATATATATATATATATATATATATATATATATATATATATATATATATATATATATATATATAAGGTGGAGTCTAGGGCTTTTCGTCTTATAAAATCTTTTCCACTTCCACTTACTAACTCTCTCCGATCTCATTCTTTCCGTCGAATTGTTGTGTCACTCTCTCTATACTATCGCTATTACAACGAACATAGCTCTTCTGAACTTTCACGTCGCATACCTTCTCCATTGAGAAAGGCTCGTGTGACACGACTTTCTACACAGTCTCATCCTTTCTCTGTCCAAATCCCCGACAAAACTTAACCACTATGCTCAATCTTACATGTACTTTATTGGCAAAGTCTGGAACACACTCCCTTTATCAGTTTTCAAAACTTCCTTTGACTTGCACACTTATGAACGCCATATATCAGGTCACGTAATCCATTCTTGACCAGATTCCTAATGATTCTCCTGCTCTTGAGGAGGTTGGTAGACCCTCGGCCTTTGCTCACCAGAGGAGACAATAATATAAAGTATATATATATATATATATATATATATATATATATATATATATATATATATATATATATATATATATATATATATATATATATATATATATATATATATATATATATATATATATATATATATATATATATATATATATATATATATATATATATATATATATATATATATATATATATATATATATATATATATATATATATATATATATATATATATATATATATATATATATATATATATATATATATATATATATATATATATATATATATATATATATATATATATATATATATATATATATATATATATATATATATATATTATATATATATATATATTATATATATATAATATATATATATATATATATATATATATTATATAATAATTTATATATTATTTATTATATATATATTATTATATATATATATATATATATATATATATATATATATATATATATATATATATATATATATATATATATATATATATATATATATATATATATATATATATATATATATATATAATAGTTATTAATACACACCACTATATAAATATTTACGAAGTAATTAACCCTGATTTAGACACGAATCTTTTTTTCAAAATTTAGATCATAAAGGGATGGTGGTGGTGGAGGTGGTGTTGGTGATGATCGTGTTGGTGTTGGTAATAGAGACTACAAAAATAAGGATAAATTAGTTGTCCCTTTTAATATTGACCCAATAACAAAAAAACTATTTAACAATAATGTTACTCTAATAGAATCAATTCCACACACAATAAAAAAGAAATTTAATAACCATCTCGTTGCAAATGATGAAAAAAAACATGGGTGTATATAGTATAAAATGTAGAGACTGTGATAAAAAATACTTTGGTGAAACCAATGATTTAAAGCGTAGACAATACCAACACCAATATAGCTTAAACACTTGTGACCCCAACTCTGCCTTACATATCCATAGATCGGATCACAACCACTATATAGATGCAAAAACCATAAATATGTGTATTCCTTGCTCTACTACAAATAATAGAAAGTTTTTGGAATCATTTTTAATTAAAAATATACCTAATATTAACAGGGATAAGGGAGATTTTCCAATTGACAATTTATTAAATAGCATTTTAAAAAACAATACATATTATAAAAATATACTTAAGAACACATAAAATTATTAGTAGGTATCTTTTTCACATATTTGATAAACCAACCAAATATGCCTCTATTTTAAAACATTTGTTTTTCTACAGTTTTCTTTCGATTCCCTTGAATAAGGACTCCCGGATGTCGGAGTCGAAAGCTCGGGTTTTTTAATAGTAATAATGTTTTCCTTCGGTTTTTAGTTCTTGTTACTCTCGTTTTAATTTTTTTACTTTTTAGTATTTTAATCATAACCACTTTATGATCTAAACTTTGAAAAAAAGATTCGTGTCTAAATCAGGGTTAATTACTTCGTATATATATATATATATATATATATATATATATATATATATATATATATATATATATATATATATATATATATATATATATATATATATATATATATATATATATATATATATATATATATATATATATATATATATATATATATATATATATATATATATATATATATATATATATATATATATATATATATATATATATATATATATATATATATATATATATATATATATATATATATATATATATATATATATATATATATATATATATATATATATATATATATATATATATATATATATATATATATATATATATATATATATATATATATATATATATATATATATATATATATATATATATATATATATATATATATATATATATATATATAACGATATTTTCTAAAGCCGATATATCGATATTTTTTAACCAATAGTATCGAGGGCAATTTAATATTTTAAAAAATTGTTATAATCGATATTCGATATTTTTTAAATATCTGTATCCCTAGTCATAAGGAAGAGCAAGAATATATATATATATATATATATATATATATATATATATATATATATATATATATATATATATATATATATATATATATATATATATATATATAACAAAATGCGAAGAAAAAAAACGTAACTCACAAATATAAAAATTTTTTTTGTCAAGGCAAGAGGAGAGAGAAGAGCTGAGAACGGGTGAAAGAGAGAGCATCCAAGAGAGAGCAACAGAGCGTAAGCGAGAGAGAAAGAGTCAGAATTTTGCAAAATAATAAGCTGGTTAGAAGGGAGAGTGCCTCAAGAATGATAGATAACGTGGTGTGTAGGAATTAATGAGTGTAGTAGGGAAGGTATAAGGGAGAAAATCAGGGTTAAAGTGAAGGAATTAACAAAATAGTTGGTGGGTAAAGAACAAGGAAGCTTTAGAGAGTGTAAGAATGTGTGGAGCAGGTGTTTACACTGAGAATGATTAGTGAGAAATTGCGCAAGAAAAATAAAGTGGGTGTATGTGTGCTTTAAGAAATTTGAGAAAGCATATCATAGTGAATGTAGGAGGAAGCTGTTCGAAGTATTAAGGGAAGGGTGGAGAGTAGAGGGAGATTACTTAAATGTATCAAAGTTTTTATGAAAATTATAGATCAAGGGTGAGAGTGAAGAAAGAGCTTATTGACTGGATTAAAGTAGTAATGTCGCTTTGACTGCTTAATCGTTGGTGGATAGTGTAGTTAGGGAAATAGAGAGGGAAAGAAAGGGTGTTAGGCTGAGAAATGTGGAGGGTGAATGAAAGGTCTTGCTGTTTACAGATGATGTAGTGTAGATGCCAGAGTCTGGTGAAAAGTTGAAAATGTTGGTGAAAGAATTTGTGGGGAAATGCGCAAACAAAAGAATGAAGTAAAAAGTAAAGTAATGAGGAATTAGGGTGGGGATGAGTTGGGGAGAGAGGAGGAATGATGCGTGTGTAGGGAGTGAGATTTGAGGAGGTGAAAAAATTAAAATATCTTGGAATGATGGTGAATAGAAATGGTGGGATGGAAAAAGAAATAAAGGAAAAAGTGAAAGATAGATGTTATTTACATGCTTATACATTTATTTAAAGAAAGAAAATGCTTATAAAAAATACATAATAAAAAAAACTTACCTTGCTATTCGGAATTTTGTTCCAATTAAATGTTTTCATCTTCGTCCTAGGTTTTGGAATAAGCATTTGGGGTAACTCTTCCGTATTTCCTATTTTTGGAGAATTGTAACATTCAAAATTTTGATCAATATTACCAGGAAAGGCATTCACATTGCCGTTTTGAAACATGGATTGAATAAGATTTCCTTTTTCTTGAGAAGTAGTGGATGATGAGAGTCCAGGAGGAGGTGGCGGTGGTGGAGGAGGAGGAGGAGGTGGTGGAGGAGGAGGCGGTGGAGGAGGAAATATAGCAGACGTTGAGAAAGGAGCTGGTGGTGGAGGCGGAGGAGGGGGAATAGTATTGACAGACGATTTTGGCAGCAGATTTGAAGCATGTTTAATATTACCGGACGGAGACAAAATTGGAGGAGATTTAATTTCTTCATTGCAATTCAATGGAAGATTTAAAGAATGTTTTCTCGATTTTGGATCGTCTCTGTGACAAGAGCATAAACATCGTCCTTCTCCTATCTGCAAATAAATGTAAACATTTTGTATATATATATGTATATATATATATATATATATATATATATATATATATATATATATATATATATATATATATATATATATATATATATATATATATATATATATATATTTATTTATTTATTTATTTCACTATCACCTTTTCCACTTTCGTGGGGTGGTGCCCACCACAATTCTCTTACAAACATACCCATTCTTACCTTTCAACCCCTTTCACCACCGCCCTCTATCTCACTCTGTCCTCCGCAAGTCTTCTACCCTCTTCTAAACTCAAATTCCTTCCACCCAAATTCTCTCTCACTCCATCCATCCATATCCACTTTGGCCTTCCCCTCCCCTACCACCATCCACCTCGGATCTAAGTACCTTGCCCACCATTCTGTCCTCATTCATTCTACACATATGTCCAAACCATTTTAGCACACCCTCCTCCGCTCTATCAACTATACCCCTCTTCCATTTACACATCTCCCTTATTCTTTCATTTCTAATCCTATCAATCCTTCTCAATTTGCATATCGCTTATATATATATATATATATATATATATATATATATATATATATATATATATATATATATATATATATATATATATATATATATATATATATTATATATATATATATATATATATATATATATATATATATATATATATATATATATATATATATATATATATATATATATATATATATATATATATATATATATATATATATATATATATATATATATATATATATATATATATATATATATATATATATATATATATATATATATATATATATATATATATATATATATATATATATATATATATATATATATATATATATATATATATATATATATAGTAATGGGGCACTTCCACAGACAGTGGCATTGCCAGCTGACATTGAAAGTAACCGAAAGAGTAATAAGCCATGCTCATTCCTGGGCCTAATTTTGAGAGCGAATTGAAGAGAAATGAGAGGAAATTACCCCATCAAGCTCTTTGAGGGAACTTTTTACAGTTTTGTTATCTCCACCTTGGTTTTTCGGTAGCAATTGTGTTTTTTCCTGTGGTTTTTCATTGTCATTTGTGGTTTTAGCTTCCTGTTCCCACGCTCTTTAATGAGCTATATATATATATATATATATATATATATATATATATATATATATATATATATATATATATATATATATATATATATATATATATATATCATTTTACTAGCAGTTTCTAGTTTTTCCTAGCAATTCTTTAGCAACAGCACATTCCATCAGGCCCATTGCCACACTTGTTTAAGACACGCACACTCGGGACGAGGGGTGTGACAGTTTTAGCGACAGGTGGCACTGAGAGTAAGGCCTTCTTGAAGGGGTACTTGAAACTGAGTCTGCAAGGCATCCACGGTGATGACATCACATACGTATGCGCAGGCGCACATACAAATGCACATACTTGCATACACACTCACTCATTCACTCACACTTGCCGCTTTGACTTCACGGCACTGGATAATCTCGGTACTACAACATCATCCGTCTATTATCTTGATTTTTTTTAACCACCTGGTGTTTGTTATTATGGATTTGACCACCTTGCTTTGAATTTTTTTTTGCTTCTTCTTGACTTCATTTTAGCGCCATCAAGTAAAAATGAGACATCAAAAACTATCGAGACAGAGATTCAAACGAGAGTCCTCATGAATGGAAATCCATGACATCTCCAACGAGTCAAACTGACCCATTCCTAAGAAAACAAAATTTGATCAATTTACGCACAACTTTTGTCTTTCACATCTTTTTCCATAATAATTTATTACTTTATTGATTAAATAATCACACGTACGTCATCGATTACATCGTACGAATTTATTACATGACATTTTATTTAAAATTAATATAATCATTGTTATTAGATAACATTTTAAATAAATTTATAACGACTGATAGCAAATAAATTCCTTTAATATTATTATTATCATTTTTATTATTATTATCATTATTATTATTATTATTATTATTATTATTATTATTATTATTATTATTATTATTATTATTATTATTATTATTATTATTATTATTA
>SEYY01000506.1:56103-66103 GCA_009176605.1 Armadillidium nasatum | reverse complement strand
GGAGCAACTAACCTCTGATCTTTCACTCATTTCAAATTGGGGCAGAGAAAACATGGTTGTTTTCAATGCCTCAAAAACTCAATTCCTTCATCTCTCTACTCGACACAATCTTCCACACAACTATGATATCTTCTTCGAAAACACACAACTCAAGCCTTCATTTGTTCTTAATATTCTTGGTGTTTCTTTTTCTCGTGTTCTTTCTTGGAAAGATCACATTACTTCTCTTTCTAAACAAGCTTCTAAGAGGTTGGGTGTTCTGAGGTGCCTTCAGAATTACTGCACGCCACCCCAGTTGCTTGCTTTGTATAGGGGTGTTGTTCGCCCCTGTAGGAGTACGCTTCGCACATCTGGGGTGGTTCCACACACACACAGCTCTCCTATAGAAGGAAGAGTCTAGGACATTTCGTCTCATCAACTCTCCTGCTCTTACTAACTCTATTCAATCTCTTTCTGCCCGTCGAATTGTTGCGACACTCTCTCTTTACTATCGCTATTACAACAGACACTGCTCTTCTGAACTCTCTCGTCGCATACCTCCTCCATTGATAAGAGCTCGTGTGGCACGATTTTCTACACAGCCTCATCCTTTCTCTTTCCAACTCTCCGACCCCAGACTTAACCGCTATGCTCAATCTTACATTTACTCTACTATTAAATTCTGGAACACACTCCCTTCATCTGTATTCCAAACTTCCTTTGACTTGTATACTTTCAAACGCCGTGTATCTGGACACGTCGGCCTCCAACGACCATGAGAAAGAACTTTCCCAACTCCGGTGGAATTTGGTAGGCCTCTGGCCTTTTCCCACTGGAGGATATATATATATATATATATATATATATATATATATATATATATATATATATATATATATATATATATATATATATATATATATATATATATATATATATAATTTCCATCATAGTATGTAGCGATGTTTTGTTACATTTACTGAAAAGTGGATTACTATTCGCTAAATCGGGACAAATCTTTTCGAGAGAACAGATGTTTAAGAATTTTAAAGTAAATTACTATTTACGCAACGAACATATATTAATCCGACGAAATCGTAGGCATCTCATCTACTATGCTTTCGAATGTTAATAGCTTAGTTAGTTCGCTGTCATATTGCCTGTCCTTCTAACCTAACATCGTTATATGTAGTATCTTCAAAATGGTATTTACTTCACACTATTTTAAACCGCTAACTCTGGGAAAATTACATCGTGGCAAGCCGTATAAACGTTTTTCCAAGAGTGAATAGCAAATTGTGTTGTTAAAAATAATATTCTCCCGATTATGTCAGGCATTCGTCTACTCATTGACGTCAAAAAAAGGAAAGAATATGTTTTATCCTTATAGGAGAATAAAAGAGCCAATCACATATTACGTTTTATGTTTCTGAGATTATGATAAAACAAAAAATCTATGCGAACTATGTTGACGCTACTTTTGAATGTTAACGGAGATTGAAACAAACAATGTGGAAAACATATATATATTTTAATTTTGCAGGAACTTAGGTATACCCAAAACGTCGACAGAGAAAATAGTCGACAGGTCAAAGGGCCGACACTTTTGAAAAAAAATGTGTCGATCACTTTTCTTTTCAATTTCAACGTGTCGATGCTTTGGCCACATGTGAAAAAAATGTATCGACCGTTTGACCAACATCGTATTTTTTTTATATCGATACAATCGACAAGAAAGCCTATTTTTTTAATTTTATTATTATGATAATTAAAAATATATTTTTTTCATTTTTAATATATTATTTTAGTAGATGCATGGCACACGAACATTTGTTTACCGAGGTATTCTGCCCCCGTACCCTCCGACCAGTGAGTGATGATGATATATATATATATATCTATCGACTAATCGACATTGATTTATTGTGTGGACGATTTGGACGAGTTATAAAAATGTTGTCGGCCCTTTGACCTTATCAAAAAAAGTTGTCGACGTTTTCGACAAGTGAGAAAATTTTGTTAATGACGTGTCGGCCCATTAAGCTGCTGACTACTTTTCAACTAATTTTTTGACTAATTTTTTTAGTATATATATATATATATATATATATATATATATATATATATATATATATATATATATATATATATATATATATATATATATATATATATATATATATATATATATAATCATAAAAATAAACTAAATTAAAAATTTGCGATATCCTTTAATATCAATATGAATAAATTTCCTTATTATTCAAGCAAACCATGTATACTTTTTACTAATAACCTAATATTTTAACAACAACTATACGGCAAAAAACCATTCCTAATGTATCCTTATATATATATATATATATATATATATATATATATATATATATATATATATATATATATATATATATATATATATATATATATATATATATATATATATATAATCAGACTTCAGTTTGAGCTAGCTACATAACTAAAAAAGTACTTAACGTACGTAAAAAAGGATCGAATTTCAGGTTGGAAAAGTGTAAAATGTTTGGAAAAAAATGTAAACAAAAAAAATGGTTTTGTACGACATCTGCTGATGTAACAAACAACAACTGATGACGTAACAAACTTAAATTTACCCGACCCGTGAGTGTTGATGATACTGTAGACAAATTTTCCTGTCGACGATTTTGGTATTTCCCATTTTTTCCAATTTCGAGAAAATTGAAAAAAAAAACTGACATTGCCAGGCGTACGATTCTCGCGAGACTTAAATATAAGTAAACTTTACTTATGTAAACTTTATAATTATAAGAATTTATTTTTTATTTCCCAATGTTTCCTACCTGAAATTCGACAAGGATTCTAAAAATGTAATCCTTTTTTTACGTAGGTTAAGTAATTTATTAGTTATGTAGCTAGCTCAAACTGAAGTCTTGCCATATATATATATATATATATATATATATATATATATATATATATATATATATATATATATATATATATATATATATATATATATATATATATATATATATATATATATATATATATATATATATATATATATATATATGTGTGTGTGTGTGCGTGTGTGTAACTATATCGTTTCCAAATATTATGCTTGCCTAAAATACTGTTATATTTCACTGTGATCAATGGGCGTGGCTAAAGTATCTTGTTGAAAGACGATTGGATGAAAATTTAATCTTAAAATTAGACCCATGTGACTTTGAAAAATGATCGACCCAAGCAATAGTGCATTACTTCTGTCCACGATAGTACCTATGACGCCATAACCAAGTGGTTGATATTAGTTTCGCAGCTAACCAATACCCAAAATCCTGAAATTTACTATTTATGGCTCATCTCATGTGAGGTATAAAATAACTCTGCTTACAATATATGATCCAAATGTTTCATATCCGCAATGCCATTCTGTGACAACACTTAATATATAAATAAATAAAAACCTTGTTATTACATAACAAATTACTAACTTAAACGTGATTTTATTCGTTCGAAGGCATCATAGCTGATATTAAAACATATAATTTCCATTAGAAGCACTAATAGAATACATCTAATAGAATTTTCATCCCGTTTTCTTTAAATTGTAACTGAATTTTATTTTTAAACTATCTCATTTTTTATCTTGTAAAATTTTTTAGGCAGTTACTTTTCTAATTATTTTCTTTTTCAAATAAACTATATATATATATATATATATATATATATATATATATATATATATATATATATATATATATATATATATATATATATATATATATATATATATATATATATATATATATATATATATATATATATATATATATATATATATATATATATATATATATATATATATATATATATATATATATATATATATATATATATATATATATATATATATATATATATATATATATATATATATATATATATATATATATATATATATATATATATATATATATATATATATATATATATATATATATATATATATATATATATATATATATATATATATATATATATATATATATATATATATATATATATATATAATATATATATATATAAATAAACCGCAAAACCTCCGCAAAAATGCAATAGAGTGCATTTGCAGAAGCCTTGCGGTTGAAAAATGTTGATAATGTTGCAAAAAAAATTATTTTTTTTGCTAAAAAAGGGGTGTGAAAGGGTTAAAAAGGGGTGAAAGGGTTAAAGGAGAGTGAGGGGGACATAAAGGGTTAAAAACAGCAAAGAAATGATTGAAAACATAAAAAAATGATGGAAAATGGTTAAAAAATGATAGAAAATAGTATAAAATGACTTAGAAAGTCATGTTGCAAATTATTGGAAGATGTTGCAAATTTTTATAATTTGCATAATTGCATATTTTTGAAGGATGGACTTAAATAAAGACTACTCCTACTTCAAAAAAAAATGATGATAATAATAATAATAAATAATAATAATAATAATAATAATAATAATAATAATAATAATAATAATAATAATAATAATAATAATAATAATAATAATAATAATAATAATAATAATAATAATAATAATAATAAAGAAAATAAATATTTTTCCTACTTACCCTCAGATCGAAATCAGAGAGGGAGACATCCTTCCACGACGGGATCCAGCGGGCAAATGAGTTTTCTTATCTAATCTAAGATTAGCGCGATGCCATTTGTATGACGTCATCAAGATGAGGTGTCCTTTTTTTGACCAGCGTGGAAATATTTTAAAAAGTTGATAATAAACAAAATTCTTCAGATATGATTCTTTAAACAACAACAAACAAAAACAAACAGCAAATATATATTTTAGGATATAATAATTTTAAACAACAAAATTTAAAATAAATTAGTAAGGAATTTGTTTAATGTTTATATAATTTTTAACATAAACTTTGTTTTTGTTTTTGATTTTCTTTCTTTTCTTTTAATATTTATATAATTTTTTAACAAAAACTTTATTTTTTTTCTTTTTAAAATAAAATAGTAACGAATTTGTTTAATATTTTAAATTATTTTCTTAATATTTCTTATTTTAGTGACCCCAAAACATGGAAAACAATGATATTATTGAAAGCAACAGGTGGCAAGGGGGTTGCATAGCCCCCCTTGCCCCTAGTTGCTTTCCATGTTTTCTATGTTTTGTATGATCTTCGTGTTTTTAATACCCTGTATTTGATGGTTTTCATCATTTCATTCCAATATTATTACGAATATTTTTCTAAAATACTAAATATTATTTTAAAACAAAACTTAGTTATTTTCTTTTAAATCACTAAATCATGATATATATATATATATATATATATATATATATATATATATATATATATATATATATATATATATATATATATATATATATATATATATATATATATATATATATATATATAATATATTAAATTATTTCCATGTTTCTACCATAATGGTTTTATTCGTGCTCCCTATTGGTAAACAATGAAATCTCATTCCTCATTGGTCGCTGAGGATTATGAAGTGATTCAACCTCTCCCAACAATTTTAATGATATATAAAGGGATTAAAAATGAATCATTTTATTTTTTATTTTTATTTATAAATATTACAGAGTATATATATATATATATATATATATATATATATATATATATATATATATATATATATATATATATATATATATATATATATATATATATATATATATATATAAAGGAAGAGCATTATTTTATCATATTTTCACATTATTTACAATTATGAAATCATTTAAAAGCAGATTTTTAGCATTGAATACACTCACAATTTTTTCAAATGGTACATTTTTAAAAAAATTCGAAACAAAATATATAGGAATATAGGCCACAAAGCCTCGAATTTTTTGGTTGTACAGGCGAATGGTAGTGTCTTGATATTTCGAACATTATTATTTTTTAAAAAGCTAGTTACATAATATTCTTCTAGTATAAAATCTAACTTTAATGAATCAATAAAATAAAATACATTATGTTTATTTAAATATACAGTAATCCATTGACCATGATTAACAGCTCTTGGTGACGTATTAAAAATGAGAGCGGTTCCCGAACTCATTTTTACTGATGAGAGCTCATCACAAGCAAACACACCTAAAAATTCCTTCTGGTTCTTAAATATAAATTGAATTTCTTCTTCATCCATCTTTTATTAATAATTCAGGATAATGTTTCTTACTCTGTCAACCTCAATAATCTGGGGGTGTTCTAGGTACACAATAACAGATATAGATGTAGTCAGAGCTTTACCAAAAGTTAAACTTAACCCTAAGGTTCCTTTCCTTACAATATTGAGATGGTAGCTGTTAGAAGCAGAAAGACCTGGTGTAAGGTCGTAAGCATACAAGTTACTGTTCCCAATATATGAATTCAAATCTATTCCTGTACCGTTATCGTTACAGGAAACGGTATTTGAAATTAAATCGTAAAATGGGCGCGAACATAGAGAATGTTCGCCATTGTACAACATTTCTTAGTCTATTCCACAAGGTTGCCCGTTCACGTGAAGGCTTATACTTCGAAGTCCAAAATGGGTGAATTTAAAGGGAGATTTCTTAAAATTTCCAGAGTATGCTTCTTGTTCCACATCCCTACAATAACTTTCTGAGGCAAGGGGCCATTAGCAATATTGGGGATACTTATGTTTGATAATCCTTGTGTAAAATTAAATATTTTCGTTTCAATTCTTTTTATCGGGTATTTCGCAGTAGCTTGAATAAGAGATTTTTCTATTTCTAAATGTTTCTGAGGGGCTAATTTCACTTTTCTTACGTATAAATAAGCATCCAAAAACTGAAATACAGGTTTTGGTGCTTCAGATGTAGCATTAGATGCACTTAATACGCCAAGTGCAAATGCGGCATTAGATCTTGTAAGTCTTATCCTTGTGTCTACGTTGGGTAATATAAGTCTTTCTTTGGAGAATATGTCCCCATTTATTCTTCCATAGTATTCATAGACATTGTATTTGTTTTTAGCACTTTTAAGTCGATGATTTTCAGCGTCTTTAAAACTGTAAAAACCACAAGACTGGAGATGGGACTGTTTTGCATCATCTGAATAATTCAATAAATGTTCTATATAACTTCTGTATGGATAACTTGCAGATGATGCGCCTAAAGACGTTTCATTTAAAAATACCTCAATTTGGTTAAAGCAAGTATACAGAAAATTCGTTTCTGGGAATACGAGATGTTCGTCTGCACTAGGTAAGTCTGAACCGCCCTGCGAGTTCACTAACTTTACTTTTAAGTATAAAAATACATTTGATGGATCGAGGTACTGGTCTGAAGTTCCAGGAATATTAAATTCGAAGAGGCACATCGATATTTGTAATAGAGTGAAAGGATTAATACTGATAAAGTTGTTCTCCTCTACGCTAGTCTGCGTAGGGTTTACAGAGAACAGATCTAATTCTGTTTTACAACAGGCAGAACTAGCAGGGTGGAGGAAGTACATCTTGCTTCTACGAACAGTCAACGAATAATGACGAATGATATTATGAAGCATATGTATATATATATATATATATATATATATATATATATATATATATATTATATATATATATATATATATATATATATAATATATATATATATAATATATATAATATTAATATATAATATATAATCTTTAATAAAATAATAAAATATAATATATATATATATATATTTATATATATATATATATATATATATATATATATATATATATATATATATATATATATATATATATATATATATATATATATATATATATATAATCATGGTTAAACATTAATCTAAAGTGCAGACACATCTATTTATTTTTTCTTTATTATCTTCTTTTTCTTTTTTTAATTATTTTTTTCTTCTTCCTAATTCCATTACCACTCATTTTACGGCGTATTTTTAGTTTGACGTCATCCAACATCTCATCTGAAGTGTCAGCTATGCGTCTTTTTAAGGCTGTACGAGGATTTGCGCCTTCCATGACGTCAGTAGAGTATTTACACCCGTCTTTAACATTTTTTTAGCCACGTACTTGCTCCCTGTTTTGAGTAAGGGCAAGGCCCCACGCATTAACTTGGCGAAAAAGCCTCCAAGACCGTATCCTCTCTGCATTTTATAGCCTCTAAATACTCTTTCCCCATCCGTTTTATTATTATTATTATTATTATTATTATTATTATTATTATTATTATTATTATTATTATTATTTATTGGAGCTTCTTCCTTATATGAGCTTTGCACAATGCAGACCCGTAAGTAAATGGATACGGGTTCCCTTCAACGGTTCTTATATAAATCCGTATAGAGTTCAGATACGATTTACTTAAGGGTAAATAATGTACTGTAGGAAATGATATAACTTTCCTTCCTTGAGGGATATGTATTACTCATTAGAGTGGTGATTTTGTATTTCCCACATACTGATGGTCCACAATATCTGAATATATATATAAGCCATGCCTGGAACCTCAAATAAATCTGAAAGTTTACATACGAGCTGTATGGAGGTTGGTGCATCCGCTTTTACATCGCTACGTTCTAGATATTCTTTTACACTGGGAATATGTATCATTAAAGTATATAATGTAGAACGTATTATTGAATCATTTCTTTTTATATCTTCAAATGATACATTGGGTACAAAAATACACTTTTCCATCCATGGAGATTTATGAAGACTAAATAATCTTTTATCTTTCAGGTTAGTTTCCATAACCGAATTTAAAGTTACGAATTCGTATTCCGTATTAGGTACTTTTTTAACTTGAAAAAATAAGTCACTACAAATTCGACTTGATAAAAATTTACTGTTAAAATATCCAAACAAATCATCAATAGATTCGTATTTTCCTCTTTTTACTGTAAACTCTTCCCAATAAAAAGCATCTTTTCCATGCTTTACAATATCCAGGCCCTTAACATCTTTTATTTCCAGTCCTTCTTTAACAAATTTAACATTTCTAAAAATTACAAAGGCAGAATGCTGAGATGTTACATTTTCAACATCTACGTCTAAAATCACTTCACATAGTCCTATCTCATATCTCTCTCTTTCTATTTGTATGGGAAATATTAACTCTGTAGTAAAGTCTGAAACTTTATTATTTGGATGTAATTCCATAGAAGCTGTTGAAGGCAGAGTTAAATAAAAATGATCTTCACTCTCCATTTTACCAGTATAGAATGATTAATGTTTTCTTACTTCTGACGCTTTTATATAACTGTTAAACTTGTCAGGGTAGCCTTTCCATTTTACGAGATACATTTTATTTTTTACCTTTGCCCTTTGACCCCAATATTTTTTCTATTTTATAAGCCTGGTTTTGGTCAAAGCGTATTTTTTGAATCTCTTGTTTATAAAATCCTCCCTTTACTGATTCTCCACTTAAATCTTTAAGATAGTATAATTTTAAACCATCTTTTGGAAAATCTTTATGTTTCCTACTTGAAACACTTCCTGAGACCAATTTGCTGTATATCCTTTCTTAAACTTGTCTGCTGATCTTGATACACGCACATAATCTCCCACTTTAATACCTGTTTTATCTTTTATTTCAATCTCGTTATTGTTTAATTCTGGTCTTGTTGATATCATTTCAAGAGGTGTCTTCTTAATAGTACGGTGAAATGAACGGTTATAAGAATATGCCAAGTCATTTAAAATGTCAATGTATCTAAATGTATTCATTTTTGTGAAATATCTATGCATTCTTTCCTTGATAGTTCGTTGTACACGTTCAACTATCGCAGCTTTATTCACTGAAAATGTATTATAATATCCTATGTCATATTTTTCTACAATAGCTTGGAATTCTTTACCCGAAAACTCTGTCCCTTTATCCAGTCCACATATAAGCAGGATATCTGTCATCTTCACTAATTATCTCTCTCACAGCCTTAGCGACAGTAGGTCCTTTTTTATCTTTTAGAGGCTTTAACCATAAATACCTTGAATACACATCTATTACAA
>SEYY01000506.1:41103-51103 GCA_009176605.1 Armadillidium nasatum | reverse complement strand
TCTGAAGAATTTTGTTTATTATCAACTTTTATAATATTTGCCCGCTGGTCAAAAAAAGGACACCTCATCTTGATGACGTCATACAAATGGCTTCACGCTAATCTTAGATTAGACAAGAAAAAACCGTTACCGCCCCAAGAAACCTTATTTGCCCGCTGGATCCCGTCGTGGAATGATGTCTCCCTCTCTGATTCCGCTCTGATGGTAAGTAGAAAAAATATTTATTTTCTTTATTATTATTATTATTATTATTATTATTATTATTATTATTATTATTATTATTATTATTATTATTATTATTATTATTATTATTATTATTATTATTTCTTGTTATTATTATTATTATTACTATTATTATTATCATTATCAACATTTTTTTGACGTAGGAGTAGTCTTTATTTAAGTCAATCCTTCAAAAATATGCAAAATTTGCAAATTATAAAAATTTGCAACATATTTCAATAATTTGCAACATGACTTTCTTAGTCATTTTATACTATTTTCTATCATTTTTTACCCATTTTCCATCATTTTTTGATGTTTTCCATTATTTCTTTGCTATCTTTAACCATTTTTCACTCCTAAAGTTAGCCGTGCAACTTTTGCACGATGCATGCATTAGGCCTAATTAACTCTTTATGTCCTCCTTTTATGTCCCTTTCACACCCCTTTTTTAGCAAAAAAAAAAATTTATTTTTTGCAACATTATCAACATTTTTCAACCGTAAGGCTTCTACAAATGCACCCCTGTTGCATTTTTGCGGAGGTTTTGAGGTTTTTACTATATATATATATATATATATATATATATATATATATATATATATATATATATATATATATATATATATATATATATATATATATATATATATAAGTTTTACGGGGGAGAGAAGTAGCGATCTCAAAGCGTTGAAATTACTCCCTATTGGGTATACGAGATATTAAGGGTACTTCCCATCTCATCCTGGTGCAAAATGGCTCATGTACACTAATTTCTACACGGAGTAGGCTCTCCTTTTACACACAATAAACACTATTTCATTCACACATCCCTTAATAAAAAGTAAAACTAATTATGGCGTCGACTTTCGTAGCCTCGGAGAATCCAAGAGTGGAGGATTCAAAAGATAGCCCCTCATCCACCAATTCCCCCATCACCACTTGGGAGTTGGTGGCCTCCGGTGATGGAGTTGGTACCACCAGGAATTTACAGCCGGTTGTTCCGGATGCACGGTCTATTTTTTTCATTAATTTCAGCAACAATCGCGGTCTTCATTCCAATTTCCACTTTTTTGAACATCACCTCTCTTCTTCTAGACCTATTCTTAACCGAAACTCAGATGTTTGAGAGTTCTGATAGCAAACACTATTCTGTTTTCTGCTACTGTCTCTATCCTCAATTTTCAGCCAAAAGCGGATGTTGCGCATACGTATGCAACGATGTCGTTTGTTCTCGTGTCTCTAATTTGGAGTCTTCCGAATTTTCTTCCTTGTAGCTTAGGCTCTCTTGCCAATCTATGACTATTCATTTGTTCTGTTTATTTATCTCCTAATTATACTGACTATCCTAAATTCTTTGACTCTCTAAACTCCAAAAAAGAGCACATTCTCTCTTCTTTTCCTTTTTCGGGAATCATCATATTAGGTGATTTCAATGTTCACCACCGATAATGGGCTTCTTCTATTTCTCATGATACAGCTGGTGAACGTGCCTTCCTTTTCGCTATCCAAAATGACCTTGAGCAGTTAGTGCAGCTCCCTACTCGTATCGCTTTTCGTCTTGGAGATGAACCCAACATTCTAGACCTTTTTCTAACTTCTAATCCTTCTCTTTATACTGTTAAGCTCTTTCCCCCTCTGGGTTCCTCCGATCATCTTCTTATCTCTGTATCCTCTCATATCTTCAAGCTTACAGTTGAAAGGAAACGTTTGTAGCATTTCGGTGCTGCAAGCTGGTCGGACTTGCGGTCGTACTTCTTTGATTTCCCGTGGAATGATTATTGCTTCCGTGGGAGGGTTCCCTCGGAGTGTGCTGAACGCATAACCGAGGTGATTCTCTCTGGCATGGAGGCGTACATTCCATATTCTTTCCTTTCTACTAAACAAAACAAAATTTAATTTATCTCTACTTGTTCTCACGCTATCCACAGCAGGAATGCTGCCTCCTTTTTTTTTTTTTTTTTTTTTTTTTTTTTTAAGTTCACATCTCACTCACGGGCATTGCCCTATTCGAAGAGAGGAACTTTTCTAGGTAGTATATAACTAGGATCCCCAAGTGGGATCGAACCGGCGCCCTTAAGCACTGGGATTACCGTCATCTTCAAACTCCAGAAACTCCCGCAACTTATATTTCATTCCTGAATCATGCAAAATCTATACTTCGTAACACCAAAAACTCTTTCTCCGTAAAAAATGCAATAATCTTTCTGGTTCCTCTTCCTCACGCTCTTTCTGGCATGTTGCAAAAAATGTCAACTCTAAATTTGCTTCTCCTCTTTCCCTCCTATAGAATCTTCCAACGGCACAACTGCTGTTTTACCTTCTTCTAAAGCTGAACTCTTCGCTCAAACTTTTGCCTCTAATTCTACCTTAGACGATTCCGGACCTATTCCTCCTCATTCAACTCCCTCCAACTCATTTATGCCTAAAATTATAATTTCTTCTAAAGACGTTATTTCTGCTCTCTCTGAGCTTAATACTAAGAAGGTGTACGGTCCTGATGGTATTCCTTCCTATGGTTCCTCAAAACTTGTGCTTCCGAGCTTGTACCCTGCCTTGGTAAACTATTTCGACATTGCCTTTCTGCTTCAACCTTCCATTCTTGCTGGAAACGTGCGCTCATTCAACCTGTGCCGAAGAAGGGGGATCACTCTTAACCCTTCAACTACAATCCCATTTCTTTTACCTCTGTTCTCTCTAAAGTTTTCGAATCAATCCTTAACAGGAAGATTTGGAAACATCTCAATTCTTCTAATCTTATCTCTGATCGCCAGTATGGCTTTCGTAAGAAACGCTCTACTGGTGATCTCCTTTCCCTTCTTTCTGACTCTTGGTCCTCCGCTCTTCGGCATTTCGGTGAATCCTTTGCTGTTGCGCTAGACATATCTAAAGTCTTCGATAGAGTCTGGCACAAAGCTTTGATTTCTAAACTTCCCTTTTTCGGTATCTATCCTTCCCTCTTGGATCTTCTCTCTAATTTCCTTTTCGGTCGTTCTATAGCTATTGTTGTAGACAGCCATCGTTCTTCCTTTAAACCTATTATAGTGGTGTTTCCTCAGAATTCTATTCTATCCCCAACTTTTCATTAATCATCTTTCTATTACTTTATCTCCTATCCATTGCTATGCTGATGACTCCTCACATCATTACTCCTTTCAGTTTGAAAGACGTCCATACCAACAGAAGTTATTAGACTAGAGAAAGATAGCCTTGAAGCAACTAACCTCTGATCTTTTACATATTCTTAATTGGGGCAGAGAAAACATGGTTATTTTCAATGCCTCAAAAACTCAGTTCCTCCATCTCTCCACTCGACACAATCTTCCACACAACTATGATATCTTCTTCGAAAACACAATTCAAACCTTCATCTTTTCTTAATATTCTTGGTGTTTCTTTTTCTCGTGATCTTTCTTCGAAAGATAACATTATTTCTCTCTCTAAACAAGCTTCTAAGATGTTGGGTGCTTTTAGGCGCCTTCAGATTTACTTCACGCCACCCCAGTTGCTTGCTCTGTATAGGGGTGCTATTCGTCTCTGTATTTAGTATGCTTCACACATCTGGGGTGTCTCCACTCATACAATTCTCCTTGAGAAGGTGGAGTCTAGGGCATTTCGTCTCATCAACTCTCCTGCTCTTACTAACTCTCTCCAATCTCTTTCTGCCCGTCGAATTGTTGCGTCACTCTCTCTATACTATCGCTATTACAATGGACACTGCTCTTCTGAACTCTCTCGTCGCATACCTCCTCCATTGAGAAGAGCCCGGGCTAAACGACTTTCTACACAGTCTCATCCTTTCTCTTTCCAACTCTCCAACCCCAGACTTAACCACTATGCTCAATTTTTACATATACTCTACTGGTAAAGTCTGGAACATACTCCCTTTTTCTGTTTTCCCAACTTCCTTTGACTTGCATACTTTCAAACGCCGTGTATCTGGACACGTCGGCCACCATCGACCAGAATAGATCTTTCCCAACTCCGGTGAAATTCGGTAGGCCTCCGGCCTTTGCTCACGAAGAATATATATATATATATATATATATATATATATATATATATATATATATATATATATATATATATATATATATATATAATATATATAATCTCTTCTAAAATTTTGAAATATTTAAATTTTTAAAAAAAATTTTGTTCAAATTTTTATTTATTATATTTATATTGTTATCATTCATCAACATCATGGCTCTTCTCTACAACGTGGATTCTCGCGGAAATCTTGAATTTTGACCTCGTAGTTTTTCATTGGTATCCTGATTTTTCTTCTTCGATTCAGAGACCCAATATTAAAATTAAAACACTTACCTTCTTCACAACAGCCATCTTGTTTTTCCTTCATTCAACATATTATCACGTGATTGCGCTTTCATCAGCTGTGCCATGGCTTAATTATTTAACTATTTTCGTCATTATGGATGATTCCAAATAAGCTTTTATAATATATTTGAAACTTAAAGTTAATTTATTTATACAGAGATGTATACATTCCCAGTGAGAGGTCTTGATCTCAATTTGATTATCACGCGTAGATTCTTGTGCCGTCACTATCGTATTCATATCATCTGTAGTCTTCTGCACAAACACCCTGGACTCACTGTCCTTCTCCCTCTGATCCCTTCTAAATACTCCAATACTGAGCCATTATTTGTATGATTAGTTGACAGTGATGTGTTAAAATGATTCCTTACTCTTTTTTTTACACATTTAAAAAGACATCTGTATGACGGATCTATAATGATATCCACGTACGTATCTGAGTTCTTCGAGTGAGAAATATACATAAATATATTACCTTACTGCTGAAATGAGATCTCAAAGAGAGATATTTATTCTGCTTGTATGGGACAATGCATGGTGAATAAGGTATATGAAGTAATCACCATGGTGCTTGTGTGATGAAAAAGAGAAAATCTGATTTCAGCAGTATTTAACTCTGTCATCACCTGTGTTTTAATATGATCAGGTGCATGGGATCCTTGAAACTATGAAAATCAGGAAAGCCAGTGGCATCGGATGGCATTCCTCCCGTGTTTTTGAGGTAATTGTTTGTCTGAGCTGGCTCCTGTATTTGTTCAACTCTACTTTCTATGCCTTAACACAAATACTTTTCCTCAATGCTGGAAGCGTGCAAATGTTCAGCCGATCCCGAAAAAAGGTAGCAGCCTCTGATCCTTTAACTATCAACCTATAGCTCTCACTTGCGTTCTGTCTAAAATCTTTGAAACTCTTTAACTCACATTCCTCGGTTATCTGGAACCTCACTCCCTTCTCTCAGATCACCAGTATGGCTTTTGACGTAGAGGTCTACTGGTGACATACATTCTTATCTTATTGATTTATGGTCTTCTGCTTTTAGGGATTATGGGGGATCTTTTGTGGTGGCGCTTGACATTTCCAAGGCATTTAACAGGCGTGGCATGAATCACTTCTCACCAAGTTTCCTTCCTTTGGATTTCCTCCTTCTCTTTGCATACTTATTTCTAGTTTTCTCTAAGATCGTTTCATATGGGCACTTGTCGATGGTGCGACCACTTTTTCCTTACCTGTCAATTGTGGTGCTCCTAAGGGTTCTGCTCTATTTCAAACTTTATTCATACTTTTCATTAAAGATCTTTTCAGCTCCACTTCTAAATCTGTTCATTCTTATGCCGACGACCCAACTATCCATTCCTCTACTGATTTCAAATCTTCTCCCTCCTTCGATTCTAGAATTACATCTTGTCTTCAACTTTCTGATTCCATTCTTGCCGATCTGGACGGGATTTCCTGGTGAGGTCACATCAACTTTCTGAAACTCAACTCTTTAAAAAGCATAACTCTCTCAAAAACACCTCCTATCATTCCTATCTCCTCTGACGGCTCTCCTGTCTTTCCTGTAAACAACATTGACATTCTTGGCCTGAATATAACAATAAACTGTCTTGGAAACCTCATATCCCAATGGTTAGTAAGGAAGCTTCGAAAAAGCTGAGAATACTGTTCAGATTGCGGTAAATTTTTTCTTCCGAACAGTTGCTCCAATTATATAAGGGTCTCATCCGCTCTTGCATGGAGTACTGTTCTCACATTTGGGGGGGGATTCGGTTCCAATTTTCTTTAGACAGAGTTGAGTGCAAGGCTACAAGATTTATAAACTCTCCGCTACTTTCAAACTCACTTGACCCCTTGTCTTTGCGACGTGACATTGGTGCACTATCCCTTTTCTATATGTACTACAACAACAGTTGCTCGAGAGAACTGACCTTTCGCATTCCACCACTATTACGTTGCCCTCGCAGCACAATGGGTGCCATGCATTAGCATGAGTTTTGTGTAAATGCATCAAATCCAAAGCTAGTTCGCTGTGATGCTTTCTACTTTAAAGCCACTTCCGCTTTGTGGAACTCTTCATCATCTGTTTTCCCTGCTGCGTTTAATCTTCCTCTCTTTAAGGCCTCCGTCAGCGTTCACCTGAGAGATTTGCGTTAGGCTGGGATTGGGTGGATCTTCTTTTATTTTATATTTCTGTTTCTTCCTAGAAAAGGGCTCTGCCGTGAGCAGTGGTAAACTGTAAAAAAAAAATTTTTGATCTCTACTTTTGAAGCAATAATATAACAGTGACAGCATGTTGAGGTATAGGTAATATCACGTAAAATGAATGCTGAGGGTATGAAGTATGTTTTGACATTGTTGAACTGTTACATATATTCATTCAAAGAACATTGGGTTGAAACCTGAATGGGAATAATGCTTATTAGAAATTAATGAGGAGAAGATCTCGCTTACCTTGGAGTGAAAGAAGATGACTTGTTTGTTTACTCTATATGATAACTGATGACTGCAGTCTTTTATGATATTCATTAGAGAAATATTCAGTCTAATGTGAAGACTTGTAAATATAAAGATTTAAATGAATCGCATATTACGTCGTTCCATGACATAACTTACATGAAAATCGATCACAGATATTATGGATACATGATATTATCGATATAGAGTAGTATGTCATGGAAGAGTAATTGCGATTCATTTAAACTTTATATTTACAAGTCTTCACATTAGACTGAATATTTCTCTAATGAATATCATAAAAGACTGCAGTCATCAGTTATCATATAGAGTAAACAAACAAGTCATCTTCTTTCACTCCAAGGTAAGCGAGATCTTCTCCTCATTAATTTCTAATAAGCATTATTCCCATTCAGGTTTCAACCCAATGTTCTTTGAATGAATATATGTAACAGTTCAACAATGTCAAAACATACTTCATACCCTCAGCATTCATTTTACGTGATATTACCTATACCTCAACATGCTGTCACTGTTATATTATTGCTTCAAAAGTAGAGATCAAAAAATTTTTTACAGTTTACCACTGCTCACGGCAGAGCCCTTTTCAAGAAACAGAAATATAAAATAAAAGAAGACCCACCCATCCAGCCTAACGCAAATCTCTCAGGTGAACGCTGAGGAGGCCTTAAGAGAGGAAGATTAAACGCACAGGGAAACAGATGATGAAGAGTTCCACAAAGCGGAAGTGGCTTTAAAGTAGAAAGCATCACAGCGAACTAGCTTTGGATTTGATGCATTTACACAAAACTCATGCTAATGCATGGCACCCATTGTGCTGAGGGCAACGATAGTGGTGGAATGCGAAAGGTCAGTTCTCTCGAGCAACTGTTTGTAGTACATATAGAAAAGGGATAGTGCACCATGTCACGTCGCAGAGACAAGGGGTAAGTGAGTTTGAAAGTAGCGGAGATTAAATCTTGTAGCCTTGCACCAACTCTGTCTAAAGAAAATTGGAACCGAATCCCCCCCAAATGTGAGAACAGTACTCCATGCAAGAGCGGATGAGACCCTATAATTGGAGCAACTGTTCGAAGAGAAAATTCCCACTGAACAGTATTCTCAGCTTAGGAAGCTACCCTACAACCATTGGGATATGAGGTTTCCAAAGAGTTTATTGTTATATTCAGGCCAAGAATGTCAATGTTGTTTACAGGAAAGACAGGAGAGCCGTCAGAGGAGATAGGAATGATAGGAGGTGTTTTTGAGAGAGTTATGCTTTTAAAGAGTTGAGTTTCAGAAAGTTGATGTGACCTCACCAGGAAATCCCGTCCAGATCGGCAAGAATGGAATCAGAAAGTTGAAGACAAGATGTAATTCTAGAATCGAAGGAGGGAGAAGATTTGAAATCAGTAGAGGAATGGATAGTTGGGTCGTCGGCATAAGAATGAACAGATTTAGAAGTGGAGCTGAAAAGATCTTTAATGAAAAGTATGAATAAAGTTTGAAATAGAGCAGAACCCTTAGGAGCACCACAATTGACAGGTAAGGAAAAAGTGGTCGCACCATCGACAAGTGCCCATATGAAACGATCTTAGAGAAAACTAGAAATAAGTATGCAAAGAGAAGGAGGAAATCCAAAGGAAGGAAACTTGGTGAGAAGTGATTCATGCCACGCCTGTTAAATGCCTTGGAAATGTCAAGCGCCACCACAAAAGATCCCCCATAATCCCTAAAAGCAGAAGACTATAAATCAATAAGATAAGAATGTATGTCACCAGTAGACCTCTACGTCAAAAGCCATACTGGTGATCTGAAAGAAGGGAGTGAGGTTCCAGATAACCGAGGAATGTGAGTTAAAGAGTTTCAAAGATTTTAGACAGAACGCAAGTGAGAGCTATAGGAAAAGGATCAGGGCTGCTACCTTTTTTCGGGATCGGCTGAACATTTGCACGCTTCCAGCATTGAGGAAAAGTATTTGTGTTAAGGCATAGAAAGTAGAGTTGAACAAATACAGGAGCCAGCTCAGACAAACAATTACCTCAAAACACGGGAGGAATGCCATCCGATGCCACTGGCTTTCCTGATTTTCATAGTTTCAAGGATCCCATGCACCTGATCATATTAAAACACAGGTGATGACAGAGTTAAATACTGCTGAAATCAGATTTTCTCTTTTTCATCACACAAGCACCATGGTGATTACTTCATATACCTTATTCACCATGCATTGTCCCATACAAGCAGAATAAATATCTCTCTTTGAGATCTCATTTCAGCAGTAAGGTAATATATTTATGTATATTTCTCACTCGAAGAACTCAGATACGTACGTGGATATCATTATAGATCCGTCATACAGATGTCTTTTTAAATGTGTAAAAAAAAGAGTAAGGAATCATTTTAACACATCACTGTCAACTAATCATACAAATAATGGCTCAGTATTGGAGTATTTAGAAGGGATCAGAGGGAGAAGGACAGTGAGTCCAGGGTGTTTGTGCAGAAGACTACAGATGATATGAATACGATAGTGACGGCACAAGAATCTACGCGTGATAATCAAATTGAGATCAAGACCTCTCACTGGGAATGTATACATCTCTGTATAAATAAATTAACTTTAAGTTTCAAATATATTATAAAAGCTTATTTGGAATCATCCATAATGACGAAAATAGTTAAATAATTAAGCCATGGCACAGCTGATGAAAGCGCAATCACGTGATAATATGTTGAATGAAGGAAAAACAAGATGGCTGTTGTGAAGAAGGTAAGTGTTTTAATTTTAATATTGGGTCTCTGAATCGAAGAAGAAAAATCAGGATACCAATGAAAAACTACGAGGTCAAAATTCAAGATTTCCGCGAGAATCCACGTTGTAGAGAAGAGCCATGATGTTGATGAATGATAACAATATAAATATAATAAATAAAAATTTGAACAAAATTTTTTTTAAAAATTTAAATATTTCAAAATTTTAGAA
>SEYY01000506.1:23278-41003 GCA_009176605.1 Armadillidium nasatum | reverse complement strand
ATACGTATGCAACGATGTCGTTTGTTCTCGTGTCTCTAATTTGGAGTCTTCCGAATTTTCTTCCTTGTAGCTTAGGCTCTCTTGCCAATCTATGACTATTCATTTGTTCTGTTTATTTATCTCCTAATTATACTGACTATCCTAAATTCTTTGACTCTCTAAACTCCAAAAAAGAGCACATTCTCTCTTCTTTTCCTTTTTCGGGAATCATCATATTAGGTGATTTCAATGTTCACCACCGATAATGGGCTTCTTCTATTTCTCATGATACAGCTGGTGAACGTGCCTTCCTTTTCGCTATCCAAAACGACCTTGAGCAGTTAGTGCAGCTCCCTACTCGTATCGCTTTTCGTCTTGGAGATGAACCCAACATTCTAGACCTTTTTCTAACTTCTAATCCTTCTCTTTATACTGTTAAGCTCTTTCCCCCTCTGGGTTCCTCCGATCATCTTCTTATCTCTGTATCCTCTCATATCTGCTTACAGTTGAAAGGAAACGTTTGTAGCATTTCGGTGCTGCAAGCTGGTCGGACTTGCGGTCGTACTTCTTTGATTTCCCGTGGAATGATTATTGCTTCCGTGGGAGGGTTCCCTCGGAGTGTGCTGAACGCATAACCGAGGTGATTTTCTCTCGGCATGGAGGGGTACATTCCATATTCTTTCCTTTCTACTAAACAAAACAAAATTTAATTTATCTCTACTTGTTCTCACGCTATCCACAGCAGGAATGCTGCCTCCTTTTTTTTTTTTTTTTTTTTTTTTTTAAGTTCACATCTCACGGGCATTGCCCTATTCGAAGAGAGGAACTTTTCTAGGTAGTATATAACTAGGATCCCCAAGTGGGATCGAACCGGCGCCCTTAAGCACTGGGATTACCGTCATCTTCAAACTCCAGAAACTCCCGCAACTTATATTTCATTCCTGAATCATGCAAAATCTACTTCGTAACACCAAAAACTCTTTCTCCGTAAAAAATGCAATAATATTTCTGGTTCCTCTTCCTCACGCTCTTTCTGGCATGTTGCAAAAAATGTCAACTCTAAATTTGCTTCTCCTCTTTCCCTCCTATAGAATCTTCCAACGGCACAACTGCTGTTTTACCTTCTTCTAAAGCTGAACTCTTCGTTCAAACTTTTGCCTCTAATTCTACCTTAGACAATTCCGGACCTATTCCTCCTCATTCAACTCCCTCCAACTCATTTATGCCTAAAATTATAATTTCTTCTAAAGACGTTATTTCTGCTCTCTCTGAGCTTAATACTAAGAAGGTGTACGGTCCTGATGGTATTCTTCCTATGGTCCTCAAAACTTGTGCTTCCGAGCTTGTACCCTGCCTTGGTAAACTATTTCGACATTGCCTTTCTGCTTCAACCTTCCATTCTTGCTGGAAACGTGCGCTCATTCAACCTGTGCCGAAGAAGGGGGATCACTCTTAACCCTTCAACTACAATCCCATTTCTTTTACCTCTGTTCTCTCTAAAGTTTTCGAATCAATCCTTAACAGGAAGATTTGGAAACATCTCAATTCTTCTAATCTTATCTCTGATCGCCAGTATGGCTTTCGTAAGAAACGCTCTACTGGTGATCTCCTTTCCCTTCTTTCTGACTGACTCTTGGTCCTCCGCTCTTCGGCATTTCGGTGAATCCTTTGCTGTTGCGCTAGACATATCTAAAGTCTTCGATAGAGTCTGGCACAAAGCTTTGATTTCTAAACTTCCCTTTTTCGGTATCTATCCTTCCCTCTGGGATCTTCTCTCTAATTTCCTTTTCGGTCGTTCTATAGCTATTGTTGTAGACAGCCATCGTTCTTCCTTTAAACCTATTATAGTGGTGTTCCTCAGAATTCTATTCTATCCCCAACTTTTCATTAATCATCTTTCTATTACTTTATCTCCTATCCACTGCTATGCTGATGACTCCTCACATCATTACTCCTTTCAGTTTGAAAGACGTCCATACCAACAGAAGTTATTAGACTAGAGAAAGATAGCCTTGAAGCAACTAACCTCTGATCTTTTACATATTCTTAATTGGGGCAGAGAAAACATGGTTATTTTCAATGCCTCAAAAACTCAGTTCCTCCATCTCTCCACTCGACTCAATCTTCCACACAACTATGATATCTACTTCGAAAACACAATTCAAACCTTCATCTTTTCTTAATATTCTTGGTGTTTCTTTTTCTCGTGATCTTTCTTCGAAAGATAACATTATTTCTCTCTCTAAACAAGCTTCTAAGATGTTGGGTGCTTTTAGGCGCCTTCAGATTTACTTCACGCCACCCCAGTTGCTTGCTCTGTATAGGGGTGCTATTCGTCTCTGTATTTAGTATGCTTCACACATCTGGGGTGTCTCCACTCATACAATTCTCCTTGAGAAGGTGGTCTAGGGCATTTCGTCTCATCAACTCTCCTGCTCTTACTAACTCTCTCCAATCCTTTTCTGCCCGTCGAATTGTGGTGTCACTCTCTCTATACTCTCGCTATTACAATGGACACTGCTCTTCTGAACTCTCTCGTCGCATACCTCCTCCATTGAGAAGAGCCCGGGCTAAACGACTTTCTACACAGTCTCATCCTTTCTCTTTCCAACTCTCCAACCCCAGACTTAACCACTATGCTCAATTTTACATATACTCTACTGGTAAAGTCTGGAACATACTCCCTTTTTCTGTTTTCCCAACTTCCTTTGACTTGCATACTTTCAAACGCCGTGTATCTGGACACGTCGGCCACCATCGACCAGAATAGATCTTTCCCAACTCCGGTGAAATTCGGTAGGCCTCCGGCCTTTGCTCACGAAGAAGATATATATATATATATATATATATATATATATATATATATATATATATATATATATATATATATATATATATATATATATATATATATATATATATATATCTCTTCTAAAATTTTGAAATATTTAAATTTTTAAAAAAAATTTTTTAAAAAAAATTTTGTTCAAATTTTTATTTATTATATTTATATTGTTATCATTCATCAACATCATGGCTCTTCTCTACAACGTGGATTCTCGCGGAAATCTTGAATTTTGACCTCGTAGTTTTTCATTGGTATCCTGATTTTTCTTCTTCGATTCAGAGACCCAATATTAAAATTAAAACACTTACCTTCTTCACAACAGCCATCTTGTTTTTCCTTCATTCAACATATTATCACGTGATTGCGCTTTCATCAGCTGTGCCATGGCTTAATTATTTAACTATTTTCGTCATTATGGATGATTCCAAATAAGCTTTTATAATATATTTGAAACTTAAAGTTAATTTATTTATACAGAGATGTATACATTCCCAGTGAGAGGTCTTGATCTCAATTTGATTATCACGCGTAGATTCTTGTGCCGTCACTATCGTATTCATATCATCTGTAGTCTTCTGCACAAACACCCTGGACTCACTGTCCTTCTCCCTCTGATCCCTTCTAAATACTCCAATACTGAGCCATTATTTGTATGATTAGTTGACAGTGATGTGTTAAAATGATTCCTTACTCTTTTTTTTACACATTTAAAAAGACATCTGTATGACGGATCTATAATGATATCCACGTACGTATCTGAGTTCTTCGAGTGAGAAATATACATAAATATATTACCTTACTGCTGAAATGAGATCTCAAAGAGAGATATTTATTCTGCTTGTATGGGACAATGCATGGTGAATAAGGTATATGAAGTAATCACCATGGTGCTTGTGTGATGAAAAAGAGAAAATCTGATTTCAGCAGTATTTAACTCTGTCATCACCTGTGTTTTAATATGATCAGGTGCATGGGATCCTTGAAACTATGAAAATCAGGAAAGCCAGTGGCATCGGATGGCATTCCTCCCGTGTTTTGAGGTAATTGTTTGTCTGAGCTGGCTCCTGTATTTGTTCAACTCTACTTTCTATGCCTTAACACAAATACTTTTCCTCAATGCTGGAAGCGTGCAAATGTTCAGCCGATCCCGAAAAAAGGTAGCAGCCCTGATCCTTTTCCTATAGCTCTCACTTGCGTTCTGTCTAAAATCTTTGAAACTCTTTAACTCACATTCCTCGGTTATCTGGAACCTCACTCCCTTCTTTCAGATCACCAGTATGGCTTTTGACGTAGAGGTCTACTGGTGACATACATTCTTATCTTATTGATTTATGGTCTTCTGCTTTTAGGGATTATGGGGGATCTTTTGTGGTGGCGCTTGACTTGGCATTTCCAAGGCATTTAACAGGCGTGGCATGAATCACTTCTCACCAAGTTTCCTTCCTTTGGATTTCCTCCTTCTCTTTGCATACTTATTTCTAGTTTTCTCTAAGATCGTTTCATATGGGCACTTGTCGATGGTGCGACCACTTTTTCCTTACCTGTCAATTGTGGTGCTCCTAAGGGTTCTGCTCTATTTCAAACTTTATTCATACTTTTCATTAAAGATCTTTTCAGCTCCACTTCTAAATCTGTTCATTCTTATGCCGACGACCCAACTATCCATTCCTCTACTGATTTCAAATCTTCTCCCTCCTTCGATTCTAGAATTACATCTTGTCTTCAACTTTCTGATTCCATTCTTGCCGATCTGGACGGGATTTCCTGGTGAGGTCACATCAACTTTCTGAAACTCAACTCTTTAAAAGCATAACTCTCTCAAAAACACCTCCTATCATTCCTATCTCCTCTGACGGCTCTCCTGTCTTTCCTGTAAACAACATTGACATTCTTGGCCTGAATATAACAATAAACTTTCTTGGAAACCTCATATCCCAATGGTTAGTAAGGAAGCTTCGAAAAAGCTGAGAATACTGTTCAGATTGCGGTAAATTTTTTCTTCCGAACAGTTGCTCCAATTATATAAGGGTCTCATCCGCTCTTGCATGGAGTACTGTTCTCACATTTGGGGGGGGATTCGGTTCCAATTTTCTTTAGACAGAGTTGAGTGCAAGGCTACAAGATTTATAAACTCTCCGCTACTTTCAAACTCACTTGACCCCTTGTCTTTGCGACGTGACATTGGTGCACTATCCCTTTTCTATATGTACTACAACAACAGTTGCTCGAGAGAACTGACCTTTCGCATTCCACCACTATTACGTTGCCCTCGCAGCACAATGGGTGCCATGCATTAGCATGAGTTTTGTGTAAATGCATCAAATCCAAAGCTAGTTCGCTGTGATGCTTTCTACTTTAAAGCCACTTCCGCTTTGTGGAACTCTTCATCATCTGTTTTCCCTGCTGCGTTTAATCTTCCTCTCTTTAAGGCCTCCGTCAGCGTTCACCTGAGAGATTTGCGTTAGGCTGGGATTGGGTGGATCTTCTTTTATTTTATATTTCTGTTTCTTCCTAGAAAAGGGCTCTGCCGTGAGCAGTGGTAAACTGTAAAAAAAAATTTTTTGATCTCTACTTTTGAAGCAATAATATAACAGTGACAGCATGTTGAGGTATAGGTAATATCACGTAAAATGAATGCTGAGGGTATGAAGTATGTTTTGACATTGTTGAACTGTTACATATATTCATTCAAAGAACATTGGGTTGAAACCTGAATGGGAATAATGCTTATTAGAAATTAATGAGGAGAAGATCTCGCTTACCTTGGAGTGAAAGAAGATGACTTGTTTGTTTACTCTATATGATAACTGATGACTGCAGTCTTTTATGATATTCATTAGAGAAATATTCAGTCTAATGTGAAGACTTGTAAATATAAAGATTTAAATGAATCGCATATTACGTCGTTCCATGACATAACTTACATGAAAATCGATCACAGATATTATGGATACATGATTATTAAAAGATATGGAGAGTAAGTTTTATATATCATATTAAATGAAAGGAATGTGAAGTAATTCAATGACGTTATATATTGTATTATATATAATAAGTTTATTAAAAAAATGAAATTTTATTATTAAAATAAAAAAAAAATAAAGAAAAGAATTTATAAAAAAATACAGAGTTGAAGCCATGGAAATGTATGTTTACGAATAATGGTGTCGCTGAATTAAGAAATTAACAGTTTCATGTTTTGAAAGTCTGGTTTGACTTGAAAAATAAAAACCAGTTTTGGTTCGGAGAAGGGAATGACGTCACGAATTTCTGACCTGACGGGGCAATTATGGAAAGTCAGATAATGCGAGCATATGAGTACACTTCTCATAGGTGTATAATTATTTGTATTAGCATAAAGAAATCATTAACTTCTGTACCAGTGAAGATGTGATGATATCAAAGAAGCTTCATACTCTTGAAATTTGGAGACATTTACCATAAGAAATGTTTATTATGTAATATAAATACTGTGCATACATAATTATCCTGTAATGCGAAAGCTAATTTTATAAATATAATGCCGTAAAGCATAATGAAAACAAAGTCACATAATGACATTACATGTAAAATCAGGTTCAAATACTCTGACTATAATAATATAATGGGATATGAAAACAATTTACATGCAGTTTACTATTTAATGTTGATTCACCTTCATGTCAAACCCTGTTTCGAAGATTTCTCACAGGGAATGTATACGTCTCTGTATAAATAAACTAATTTAAGTTCAAAATATATGATAAAGACATTTGAAATCATCCATGATGACGAAACTAGTTAAAGAATTAGGCGATGGCTCATGTTGATGAATGAGTAGTCATGTGATGATATCATGAATAACGAAAAAACAAGATGACTGATGTGAAGAAGGTATGTGTTTTATTTTGTTCATATTGAGTTGCGGAATCGAAAATAAAATTAGGATGGTGATGAAAAACTACTAGATCAAAATTAAAAAAAGCCATGAAAATCAACCTTGTAGGAAAAAGACATGGTGGTGATGAAAGATAGCACTGGGTTTAGCATACAAAGCTACGTGTACACGTATGTAAGATGGATGATTTTTGTACAATCAAAATGTAAACGCATTGCTTATACAGATGACTCCTCTACTCTCTGCCTCGATACTCGATCATATAAAAGAAAAATATGTGATATGTTAGAATGATAAAGAACATAGTCGTCGAAAATATCTTACAACCTATTTGAAAGAGGGACGTAAGATAATAAAATTTGAGGTAGTAAGAATAAAATTAATTTGACTGTAAGTTAAAGGTCGGTAAATTCAAAAGGAGGGGGGAGGGGTGAAGCTTGAGGGGGGGATGATTTGAAACTTAAAAATTACTCTTGTGTGGATGTTATTCAATGTATATGTCTGTTCACTGCATAGCTGAAGGTTTATGTGAGTATGTGTGGTGTGTGTGGGTGTGTATTTGGGTGTGAGGTGGTGGATTAGCCCATATACGCTTTTATATTTTAATGTCTTACTGCAAAAAATAAAAATACATTTTAATTAATAAATAAAAAATTTTTACAAAATTTATATTTTAAAAAAATAGTTTCTAAAATTTTATTAGAAATAAATTTTTTTCTCAAGCAATTTTTATTTTTAGAAAAGTTTTTAGTTGAAAAATATATTTGAAAAGTTATAGCATGAAAAATTATAGATGTAAATGAGATAGTTAAAATATTTTTTTAATAAGTCCTCGCTTAATTTAAAAAAAATAAAGAAAATGTAAAATCAGATAGTTTAGAAATAAAATTGTTAAAGTTTGAATAAACTGGGATGAAGATTTGTGTGAGACATGATGGTACCATTAATGAAATAGGGCTATGAGATGGAAATTATATGTTTTAATATTGGCTAATGATGTCTTCGAATGAATAAATTCACATTAAGGTAGTGATTTTTATGAAATAGGAAAGTTTTTATTATTAAACACATTAAGTTTCTTCAAAGAATGACATCGAGGATTAAAAACAATTAAATCATGCATTGTAAGCAGATGGTTATGTTATACGTCACATGGGATGAGTCAAAAGCAGAAAATATCAGAACGTTATGTATTGGTTGGCTACGGAATAAACTTCAATCACGAGGTTATGACGTCATAGATACATTTTTATTTTGTACATACTTAATAGATAATGTATAGAGGTAAGTATATGAAATAAAGGAGTTTCTGGAAACTCTATACCAGATTTATTTTTATTAATTAAATATATGAAAGAGGAATAAAATTAAATAGCGGGGAACACCATATGTTGAGTACTTTTATTCATTTATTTTAAGTATTTAAAAGACTGTCTGATAATTCAAAGTGGCACATACTAATTATAAAATTAATGTCTAACATCTCATTGCGACAATACAGTGTGATACATATTTGTGAAATAATAAAATTTTTCCCGATACCACTTTGTCGAATATAGTTATTTATTCATATCATAAGGATATGTGTGAATAGACGAAATAGATTACCAAGGCAGGGTGCAATCTCGGAAGCTCAAGTTTTGAGAACCACAGGAAGAATACTATCAGAACTATACGCCTTAGTATTAAGCTCTGAGAAAACATATCTGACATCTTTAGAAGAAATTCTAATTTTAGGCGTAAATGAGTTGGAGGGGGTTGATGGATGAGGAATAACTCCGGAATTTTCTAAAGTTGAATTAGAGGCAAAAGTTTGAGTTCAGATTTAAAAGAAGGTAAAACCGCAGTTTTCCCGTCGGAAGATACTAAAGGAGGGAAAGAGGAAGAGGAAAAGTTAGAGTTGACATTTTTTCCAAAATGCCAGATAGATCGAGAAGAAAAAGAATCAGAAAAATTATGGCATTTTATACGGGTAAAAGAATTTTAGTGTTATGAAGGATATATTTTACACTTATTTCGGGATGAAATGTAAGTTACGTAAGTTTCTGAAGTATGAAATACAACATCCATGCTGGGGATATCGCGAGAACAAGCAGAGCTAAGCAAAGGTTTGTTTTGTTTTATAGTAGGAAAAGAAAATAGAATGTACGCCTCTATGCCAGAGAGAATCACCGGTAATGCGTTTTTCACACTCCGAGGGACCCCTTCCATGGAAGCAATAATCATTCCACGGGAAATCAAAGAAGTACGACCACAAACACCACCAGCTTGCGGCACCGAAATGCCATTAACATTTCCTTTCAATAGGAGGGGGTCCTTCCTGCAGAAGACTTGAAGAGATAGAAGAGGGTAAAGAGATAAGAAGGTGATCAGAGATACTTAGAGGAGGAAGGAGTTTAACAGTATAAAGAGAAGGATTAGAAGTTAGGAAAAGGTCTAGAATGTTGGGTTCATATCCCAGACGATCAAGGATCCGAGTAGGGAGCTGCACCAACTGCTCAAGGTCGTTTAGGATATATATATATATATATATATATATATATATATATATATATATATATATATATATATATATATATATATATATATATATATATATATATATATATATATTTACGTGTGTTTGTGTGTGCTTGAGATTTCAGACTCAACCACATATAAATTTTACCACGAGCCGCTCCTGATATATATATATATATATATATATATATATATATATATATATATATATATATATATATATATATATATATATATATATATATATATATATATATAAGAAAGAACAAATATTTAAGTATATTGCAGCTGCCGTTTGTAATAGACTCGTGGATCTTTGGTAACTCAACCTTAATTTCAATTTTTTCGGTAAAATATTTAAATCAAATGCTGCAATATTATCACTATAAAACGTGAGAAATTCATAAAATCACAGAACGCGAGAAAAGAGAACAATCAAATTCTAAAAAGTTTTGAAAACTTTAAACAAAAGTTAGATGAACATTATTTGACATTTCGGCATGTAAAAGTGCAGCTGCCCTCCTGAACGACGAGTATCGAAATTAGAACTTCAATTTTCACTTGATGAAAGAGGTGATCAAAAAATGGTAATAGGGGCTTTGGATGTTGTAACAAAAAGGAAATATGGGAAGACTTTGGCAAAAAGATTTGAAAGATTGAATCAAGAAGAAGAGAAAGAACCTCAAGAGGCGTTTACTTTTTTTCAAATTCAATTGGTCGGACTCGGATGAGAAAGGAGCATTTGCTGTGAACTCAGAAACACAAAACTGAATCAGCAATAAGTCGTTAATGGTGACCCATTAACTTCATTTCTGCGAGTTAAATTTATTTCGGTGTGTATCAAAATACATTTTTAACCATTAATTCTTAGATGTTTTATAATTTCGCCTGGGGTAGAAGATAGCGTATCAAAAGAAAATGCTTTTAATAGACTTAATTTGAGTCTTGTTTTGAAATAAAAATTTATTGTTATAAGTAAATTTGAAGAATGGAAAGCGATTAATGAGGCCTAAAGTATATCAGGATTTTCAAATAAATTTGAGACTTGACACCCCCCACTGCTGGGGGCAAGAAATGAAAAGTTACGAAACCATAATTTTGGAAATATTAATTTCTCATGCAAGCACCACTTTTATAACTATTAAACAGCGATAATGAAACAAAGCAAAATAATAATAATAATAATAATAATAATAATAATAATAATAATATTATTATTATTATTATTATTATTATTATTATTAGTAGTAGTAGTAGTAGTAGTAGTAGTATAGTTAGTGGTATAAAACCTTCTACATATTGTAAATTACAGTGTACGTTCAATGAATAGAGAATTTTCGAATTTGAATTTGAATTATTGCTATTTGTCTTGTTAATATCCTTCTTTTTTCGATTTCAAGCAACCTAGAATATCCTACAATTACTTACGTATCACTCGGCACAAAATGTGTGATAGGTGTTTTTTATTATTATTTATTGTTTTAGTGAAATCAAAACAATTTTGCTTGATGTTCCCAAAACCTAAAATATCAGTCTTTCGAACGAATAAACAATTAACCTTGAAAATTAAATCTTAAAACGTCTACCCTTAGTTATATAAAAATTTACTTAAAAATGCGGAATATCTGTAAGGTACTTAGCTCAGTCTCTCATACACAAATTTTGTTTTTTGCAAAAACTACAATAAAAGATTTAGAAATTAACTATTCAAATAAATTCTCGTAATACCTTGATTTTCGTAAGTGACTTATGGGAAGGTGTTCTAAGAAGTCTAGCTCGGTCGTTGACATTTTCCATTAGTGATGCTCTGTGAATAAGTCTCTCCGCTGTATCCCATATTACATCACTAATTGCTTCTTTTGGATCAATACTTAACAAATGCTGGAGTATACTAAGAAATGGAATTTCTTGTGGAGTTTCTATAACCTGTTATATATATATATATATATATATATATATATATATATATATATATATATATATATATATATATATATATATATATATATATATATATATATATATATATATATATTATGGACCGGATAGTAATTTTTTACTATCCGCGGATGCGGATGCGGTTGCGGAATATTCAATTGCGGATATCCGCAGGTGCGGATGCGGATAGTTTAATTTTTTAAGAGTTTTTGCCATAGATTCTTGGAATTTTAAATATAATATAAAGAATCTTTGTTACCAGGGTGTGGGACGGGGACCCAACTCTTGAACACCCCACCAATCTCTTCCCCAACCTCCACCCACTTGGAAAAGTTATATATATATATATATATATATATATATATATATATATATATATATATATATATATATATATATATATATATATATATATATATATAGTAATTCAGTATTACCTTCACACTTCACAGTTTCACATATTCCATTTGAAGTTAATAATTGGTAAGTTATTTTTTAGAAATAAAAGCTTTTGGGGCTCTTTCAGGTGAAAGTTTGGTTAGCTTTTCGTCGTAAATGAGGCCTGCTCCACTGAAAAGACGCTCACTAGCAACACTAGTTGAAGGACATGCTAAATAAGTCCTTGCCAGCTCAACAAGAAAAGGGAAACTTTTGCAAATATCTCTCCACCAAACCAGTTGGTCTTTATCTGCCTCCAAACGTGGGAGTTTCAGATAATTTTCAATAATCGATATTGTATCCTTTGACACTTCTGACTGTGATTCTTCATCTCTGCTGGAAGCTAGAAGATCTTTCATTGATTTAGCAATGCTTAAGCTAACAGATTTTGTTTCATTTGCATCTGAGAGCTTTTGCTTTTTCTTGAAAAAGGCGTTATTTTAGCTGTTTCTATCATCTCATCGCATAAGCATCCTAATTTGATTTTAACATTCTGAGAAACAAGTGGTTTAAAAAATTTTGTTTTGTACCTAGGATCTAAAAAGGTTGCAATTGTATAAGCATCATCATTTTCCAGGTTTTCAAATCTGTCGTTCACCTCCTTCATTAATGTTTCAGTCATCCTTGAAACTCCCTTAGACTTAATAATCATTTGTTAACACAACTTTCAATGTTGAAACAAGTGGTATCACATCTGACAAACATGATTCAGTTAACCTTGTTAATTCTTCAAAAGGCTTAAGGATATTAATACAATTATTTAAAATGTCATTTTCGTCAGCTGTTAGAGGCTTTATTTTTGTGCTGCTTGAAGCATAAAGGCAAATGGCCTCATTAATTTCGCTCATCCTCTCAAGCATATGCAAACTACTATTCCAGCGTGTTTGAATATCTTGCATGACAGAAAGTGGACGAACATTTAATCTTGTTTGTATTTTCTTCAGCTCATTTTGGGCTACAACGGGGTGATTGAAATGCGTAGCAATTAACCTACATTTGGTTATTAAATCGGATGCACATTTTTGATTCATAATGGAATTTTTAACTACTGTATGAGTTTGGTGTGCAAAGCAATCTGCATTTTTCACTCTTGCCAGAGAAAGTGCTTTTTTTATATTTTTTTACTATCCGC
Source organism: Armadillidium nasatum (assembly GCA_009176605.1). Lineage (NCBI taxonomy): Eukaryota > Metazoa > Arthropoda > Malacostraca > Isopoda > Armadillidiidae > Armadillidium > Armadillidium nasatum. The sequence goes on along the minus strand of SEYY01000506.1, from coordinate 28,271 downwards.
GAATGCGGATGCGGATATCCGGTCCACCTCTATAATATATATATATATATATATATATATATATATATATATATATATATATATATATATATATATATATATATATATATATATATATATATATATATAGAGATATAGAGAGAGAGAGAGAGAGAGAGAGAGAGAGAGAGAGAGAGAGAGAGAGAGAGAGAGAGAAAGAGAAAGAGAAAGAGAAAGAGAAAGAGAAAGAGAAAGAGAAAGAGAAGAGAGAGAAGAGAAAGAGAAAGAGAAAGAGAAAGAGAAAGAGAAAGAGAAAGAGAAAGAGAAAGAGAGAAGAGAAGAGAGAATGAGAATGAGAAGAGAATGAGAATGAGAATGAAAAGAGAAAGAGAAGAGAGAAAGAGAAAGAGAGAGAGAGAGAGAGAGAGAGAGAGAGAGAGAGAGAGAGAGAGAGAGAGAGAGAGAGAGAGAGCTTTGCTTCTAGTACGCTTGAATCAATTAAATACTGATTAATTTTCTTGTAATCTGAAATATTAAATTGTCCTCCAGTGAACTTGTATACTTGCTACATGTGAAAGGCTGAAAATAAGCTTGGAATACTCTCCGTGATAATCTTGTGCGAAAGAGATATTTTAGTGAATTTCCAGTTTATTTTTAATCTTACATATTTGACTACTATACACGTAACATTCGAATTAGCGTAACTTCCATGTATATACTTTAATGCAGCGATTCTCAACATTGAGATAGTGATCACATATTGAGGGGGTCGCAGTGGGTCTCAAAATTTAAAAGGTAATTCACGAAAAAAAACTTTCATAAGAAAGTCTTTCTTATATTAAAATGTAAAGCAAACTTAAGCATCATGAAATTCGTACTTTTTAAATTTTATTCGAATGAATATTACAAAACTTCTATTGAAACTGCTCTGTTTTTATAAAATAATTTTCGCTAAAAATTTTTAATTTATTAATCAACCGTACGATAAATATTTCTATCAATACATTTGAATTTGATATCTATAATGCAGGTATAACATTCACTAATCAACCGTAAGATAAATATCCCAATCTACACTTTTTAATTTGACACCTGCCAGGCACAATAGGTAATTAGGAGTTCGTTAACTTATTAATTTTGTTTTAGTTTTTTAGGGTCGTGGCGCTTAAAAGATAGAGAAACGCAGCCTTTATCCAATATTCTCTGTTATTACATGTGACTAAGCGGATTCGGATGATGAAGTAGGAACTAGAGCAGAAAGACCGACTAGTATATTCTACAAGGTCATTTCATTCTCTTCCATAAATTCTGGAAAATTCGATGTCATTATTCTAATTTCCTCTTTGTTGATCATTGCCTATCTTAAAATTTTTTCACATGTTTTTAATTGAATATTGCCTATCTTAAAATTGTTTCACCTGCTCCGACAATAATCTCTACTCAATATATTCTTATAATATATATTTTCAATCCTAGGCCCAAAGTAAATTATTTGAGAATGTGCACAGCGATGTAATTATTCCAGTGTTACTGATTTAGAGTCATTCGAGTTTTCATCCCAAGGCTTCGACTCATTTGCTAATCTACTCTTACTTCTAAATTCACCTGTGTGTTTTATCTTTCAATTCTTTAATTGTTCAAATTTCTTAGGGTTTCTAAGCTCCAAGAGAGACATTATCTCAATAAGTCCATTCACTGAAATCCTATTTCTAGAAGATTTCATTATTCACATAAGTCAATAGCTTACTTTTAGTTCTGAAAATAAGGATGGTGATCTAGCGTACCATTTATATATCCATTTTAACCTTTATCTGTTATTGCAGTTCTCTAAATCACATCTCTGATTATTTTAGAGATGAACCAAACATATAAAATTTTTTATTAATTGCAATTGGGAGCAAAATTTTTGCTGCATTGCTCACAACATATGTGCTAACCTAATTTAGGAGCAAAGGTTTCCAATCTGAAATTAGATTTCCTCTGAAAACTACATTAGCTATTCAATCAACATTTCGATTTTCTATCTATTTAAAATTATCAGAAAAAATCCAACATGGCAGAGTTGGATGCCCTATTGGGTATCATTGTGATTAATATATACCTTTAAGTACTTGCAAAAAAAATTATAGTTTTTGTTTAACAGTTTACCCCCACCCACTTGTTGAGCTTTTTTCTAAGGCGGAGCAGAAATAAAAGCCAAAGAATCCCCCCCCCCACTTCCAAGACCGAGCATTACGCAAGTCTCTCAGAAGAGCGAAGGCAACGGTTTAAAGAGAGGAAGGTTAAATGCAGCAGAAAAAAAAACAGATGATGGCAGAGAGTTCTATAAAACAGAAGTGACTGGACAAAAGAAAGCACTACAACAGTAAAGCATGGAGTTTACTGGATTAACAAGAAATTTATGCGAAAGAATGGCACGCACCCCTTGCGCTACAAGGGCGAAGCAGGAGTGGTGGAATGCGAATTGGTCAATTCTCTCGAGCACCTGACATTGTAGTACCTATAGAAAAGAGATAATGCACCAATATTACGTCGAAGAGACAGAGGGTCAAGTGAGTTTGAAAGTAGGGGACAGTTTATTAATCTTTTAGTCTTTGACTCAATCCTATCCAAAAGAAGGGAGAAACAGGAGCCCCAAAAATGTAAAAATAGTACTCCATACGAGGACGAATAAGATTCTTATATAATTGGAGCAACTGTTCGGGAAAAAAAAATTCCCTCATAATGAACTGTATTCTCAGCTTCTTTGAAGCAGCCTTAGCAACCACTGTGATATGAGGTTTCCAAGAATGTTGATGTTTTTTATAGGTGAGACAGGAGAGTTAGGAGATGCTTTTGAAAGAGAAATGTAAAGTTTAGTTTTAAAAAGTTGAATTTCAAAAGGTTGAGGCAACCCCACTGAAAAATTCCTTCCATATCGGCAAGAATAGTCAGAAAGCTGATGACTAGAAGCAACTATACAAGCAAAAGAGAGAACAGATTTTAAATGAGTGGAAGAATGGAGAGTTTAGTCATTGGCATAAGAATGAATGAAGTTATAAGTGGAGCTGAGAAGACCGTTGATGAAAAGTAATAAAGTTAGAGACTCGAACAGAACTCTTAGGAAGATCAAAATTGCCAGAAAAGTAGGAAGAGATCGCTCCATCGAGAAGTTTCGATATGGAACGATCTGAGAGAAAACTAGATATAAGTGAGCAAAGAGAAGGAGGGAACTCAAAAAAGGGAGCTTGTAGAATAGTTACAAATGCCATACTAGGTCAAAAGCATTTGAAATATCAAGCACCACGGCACAAGACTTCTCGTAATCCCTAAGAGTACAAGATCATAAAACAATTAGATGGGAGAATATGTCACCAATAGACATCGAGCGTCCAAAGTCAAAAAAGAAGGAAGGGAGACTAGATGATCTCGGAAACGTGAGCAAAGGAGAATTTCAAAGATTATAAAAAGAACAAAATTAGGAACTATATGGCTATACCTAGAGGGATCAGAGCGACTACACTTCTTCTGGATCGGTTGAATATGTGAGCGCTTCCAACTTTGAGGAAAATTATTAGTATTAAGGAATAGAGAGTAGATAGAGTTGAACGAGGACAAGTTCCCGCTCTGATGCATACTTCTTCAGAATACAGAAGAATCAAGGCCACTCGCTTCCTGACGTTAATAGTTCTCAGGATCCCATAGACATGTTTAATCACAGGTGGAGACATGGCACACCTGAAAAAAGGCGACGTGAGAGAAGGGAAATCGTAATCGTTTAGGATTGAATTAGATGCAAAATGGAAGTTGAAGAGATTTGCTTTTTCAGAAGGAGTATTAGCAACAGAACGTCAGAACGAATAAAAGAAGAAAAGGTAGATTTACGGAAATTATTAGACAAGTTTATGACTAGAGTTCAAAAAATTTTATCAGTATGAGAACCTAGAAGGTTAGCGCACTTCCTTTAACTGAAAGTTCACTTGACCCGTCGAATAATATCCCTACAACTATTCTGAACTGAATCAAAATTAGCAAAAACGACAGGAGAATCAAAGTTTTTCCATGCACGATAAACGCTGTATCTTTCATGAATGACATTAGGAAGAATCATCAAACCAAGTGTTTTGAGGAGAAAAAGATTAAGACTTAAAAATATAAAACGTTCTGACTTTTGGGCAAAATAAAAACATTTGTTAGGAGTGTGAAACATATTTTCATATAACAATATGTATTTACATGTAATGCTTTTTACCTGAAAGTAACAGGTATATCTATATGTAGACGCCAGTTAATGCCAAAAAAATTATATGGATAGCATGCAGATTTCAAACCAGCACCACGATACAAGACTTCTCGTAATCCCTAAGAATTGATCATCAAACAGTTAGATAGGATCTTCTTGGAAGACAAAGCAGGAAAAGAAGACATTATAAGTTGAAAACAATCGTCATCAGTATTTAATGTCTAAGGAGTGGGTCCAATTCAACAATAAAAATTTACTTCTCGACCGAATACCCTGAAATTTGCAGGGTCTATGCTTTTTAAAGCGCTGAATAAAACTAGATTTTTGACGTTTTACTGTATCTACAACGGTTTAAAAGTTTTTTTTTTAAAATTTACCCTTTAAATGAATTAATAGACGAAATGATTTTTGATATCTGCTTTTTAGAAAAAAAGTTATAGCCCTTTTTTAACCAACTGTCGAAAAAAAGTTTTTATATACAGTATTTTGGAAAATTTACCATAGACAAAAAAAACAAAAAAAAAACCTACACCTATAACTGTTTTCATTTTTTTAGTATGTACAGAGGAGGGATAAAGCTAAAAATTTCTTTCAGTTTTATTCAATGCTAGTTGTTTCTTTTTAAATATAGATTCGTAAATTTGGAATATTTTCAAAGAAATTTCAAAATTTCCAAAATTTGAGAGGTTATATCTCGAAAAAATAAAAATAAAATAAAATAACATTGCATGATGTATTAAAAGAAAGTTGTAGCTCTGTACTTCCTCTAAACATTTGTAAGGAAGGGTAAAT
>SEYY01000506.1:15000-23178 GCA_009176605.1 Armadillidium nasatum | reverse complement strand
AAAAGGATACGTTTTTTTATTCATATAAAAGTTTAGATACAAAAACTACAAAGTTATCGAAAGGTGACCTTTAGGTAGATCTTAAACATCGTTGTTTACCTATCCTCATGAAATGAAATTAATAGAACATTGTTGCGCAAGCAATTTAAAAATCACTATATGAAAAGAGGATTTAGCAGTATAGCTTATAATAGAATATAATAATGAGTTGGTAGAGCTTAGCATTTCTGTTCACTTATCCTCAGTGCATATGTCAGACAACTATACCATAGACAAGAAAATCAACTGGAGGTCAAAATAGAATAAAAAAAATTCAGAGAAACATGAAATATATCATGCAAAAGAAAATGTGTTAAATTTTGTTCTTCAGTGCTAGCAACTCTTGGTCTTATCTTTAATTATTTTGTTTAGCAGCCATTCTCGGGAAAGAGCCTATTCAAGGAGAGAACTTAAAGGAAGAAATATTACAAAATAAAAATAAATGGCCAAGCTCACCCATCCTTCAGGTAGGTGTATATGTAAACTTTAAATGGAGAAAGGTTAAACATAGATAGATAAATGGAAAATGATAAAAAAAATTTCCCAAAACAAATGCATCTAGAAATATGGAGAAGCCACAAGGGCACAGTTGATGTTGCTTATCTCATCTCAAAATTTGTGTTACAAAGGTGATGCAATGGTGGTAGAATACTAATTACCACTCCCTCAACCACATGGGTTTTATTTTTTTTATTATTTTTTTTATTTAGTTATTTATTTATTTATTTATTTATTTTGGGGGGATGACTAAAGTTACATTAAAGATATAGGAAATCAAAGGAGTTAAAAAGTAGGAGGCAATTTATTAGCCTTAGACTCAACCCTATCCATAAGATGGAGGGAATTGGGTCACCCCAGATGCGAAAAAAATACTCCATGCATCCGGAGCAACAGATCAAAAGAAAAGATTTTTTGCAAATAGAATAAAAACCTAGCTTCTTTAAAGCAGCTTTAGCTAACAGTTGTGGCATGAAACTTCCAAATCAAATTATTCTGTGGTCGATAAGAATACACAAGAAGAAAAAAAGAAAAAAAAACACACACACAACAGGGAATGATAAAGAAATGTTTCATTAACAACTGATCATTTATAGTGATTTTTTCGAGTGCTCTTTGAATAAAGTTGGAGATATCTGAATTTGGTTTCATCCAACCCAAGAGGGTTTTGTGATATTATATATATATATATATATATATATATATATTATATATATATATATATATATATATATATATATATATATATATTATATATATATATATATATATATATATATATATATTATATATATATGATATTATATTATATACTATTATTATATATATATATATATATATATATATATATAATATATATATATATATATATATATATATATAATATATATATATATATATATATATTATATATATATATATATATATATATAAATACATAATGTATATATATATTCAGTTACTCACCTGCCTTAATATTGCATAAAATACATCAACATGTGAATTCAAATCTATACCAACAGGTCCAGTAATTTGAGATTCATCCGTTTCTTTCTGCTCTTCAAAAACATCAATCTGGACAGCGAGATCATTTTCATTTTCTGTTTGACTTCTGCAATAACAAAAAGTCTAAACTGGGTCATGCTGTTAGGTTTTTACATAAAAAAAAAAAAAAAAAAAAAAAAAAAAAAAAAAAAAAAAAAAAAAAAAAAAAAAAAAAAAAAAAAAAAAAAAAAAAAACTTACAAAAATTAGAAAAAATGAAAATATTTTACATTCATTAGTAAGACTTGAAATTGAAGAAACAAAATTTCACTTCATTACTAAGATCCTAACATGACGAACTTAACATTTCCAATACTCTCAGGGTGCCTTACTCTGTCTCATGTTAACATTTAAGTGATAACTTTCGTTCATTTTTTATTTCTAAATTTATCAAAATATGATATCAGTAATTTCAAACCATCCAAAATGAATAAAAATTTATTAAAATATATAGTACAGTATAAGACTTCAACTACTTTCGTATACTTCATTTTCAAATCATCAACAGAAATGCAAAATCCGAGGTTGCAACCTTGACAGATAAAGCTATACTGTTAAATCCTTTTTCAAATAGTGATTTTTAAATTGCTTGAGCAACAATGTTCGATTAATTTCATTTCATGAGTTATATGCTTGTTAAAGTATTACAAGTTAATCGGTATCAATTAATATCACGTTAATGCAAAGAATTTTTTTTAAAATAAAATATTAAAAATAAATACAAGTTTAAAGGTTTATACCACTGATGCGTGAAATAGTCGCATAAAGACTTGTTTTGATAATATCCATCGTGGTAACGAGTTCGAATAGAAGGGAAAACTTATTTTCAATTTTCTTTTTATCGGAACCGGAATTACATAATATTTATCGTACCAGAATTAAGGGTCTCTCAAATGTTTAAAAAACCATTTGAAATAAAAATTTAAGATTTATTTTATTTTTTAAAGACAGCTCAGTTTTTGAGACTTGAATTTTATACGTAACCCCAAATCTGAAAAAAGTAATAAACGAATAAATGTTGTTACATCCGTAACAGCATTTATCAGTTTATTTATTACGTTTTGGCTTCAATTGCAAACTACAACCATACAATCTGCATTTAATCAGAATGAGACGAGTAATAATTTTAAACTAATATTTCATTATATATATAAGTAGCATAGGGCACTTTTGAGGGTGTCAGATGGGCTAAATTTAATAATATATATATAATATATATATATATATTATATATATATATATATATATATATATATATAATATATATATAAGTAGCATAGGGGCACTTTTGAGGGTGTCAGATGCTTTGGAGGTAGCTAAATCTAGCAACCTGAGCCTAACGGGATTTTGATTTGCAATGAAAATCACTCCACTCAAATTGACCTCACGCTCTTTCTTGACACCATTTTAGGTGGTTCAACCCATTGAAATTAGCCTCAAGTCTAGAAAAAGAGCCCCCCGGAGGCCCCGTGAACGCTCCGCAAATGTTATCGTGAAGTTACCTGAGTTTGGAAATTCTCTGGGTTGATGTCACTCTCTTTCCTGACCATTTTTTCCCGTTCAGTCCGGCTGAAATTGGCTTGAATCTGAGAGTATAGAGGTCCGGAGGTTAGGGGATCCGCGTGGAATCGATAAACAAAAGGCCAATAAGGTTCCTGAGGATGCAGAATTGAACGAAAATGCAGAAAAGGCTCAGGTTGCTAGATTTAGCTAAATCAAAAAATATGACACACTCCAAAAGTGCCCATATATATATATATATATAATAATAATATATATATATATATATATATATATATATATATATTATATATATATATATATTTTACGTTTTGTTTATAGAACCAAAGTTCTGAAGTTAATATTCCTAAGTCACGTGACAGCAAGACAAAGAGAATCATTGCCTCAGTTTCTTTCTTATTGTTTTCGTTTGTGGACGTGTAAATTCAGTGTCTTATAATGTCAGATTTATGTGAATATATATATATATATATATATATATATATATATATATATATATATATATATATATATATATATATATAATAATATATATATATATATATATATATATATATATATATATATATATATATATATATATATAATATATATATATATATATATATATATATATATATATATATATATATATATATATATTATATATATATATATATATATATATATATATATATATATATATATATATATATATGTCACAAGACGTCGTCCGAGTAGACAGACGTCTGTTATGACAGCCCGGAATTCTTATTAATCTCTTAAATATGTCTAGGGGTAATTGAAAATATTCGTTAAAATAAAACAATTTTACTATTAATTAACTTAAAGAAAATAACTTCAGCAAAGGAAATTAATAATTGCTTAATATTGCTATCTTCTCTGAGGAAGTCTCCTGCTTCCCTTGCTTAATTATTCTCTTAAAAGAGGAATTCTACTTCTCTTGTTTATTAACTTTTCTCTCAAGGGGTATTCAACTTCTCCTATTATTTATTTACTCAATTTCTTCCAGGAGGAATTCTGCTTCTCCTATTTTATTTATTTAATCTTTTCCAGGAGGAATACTACTTTTCCTATTTATTCAATTTCTTTCAGTTGGAATTCTGCTTCTCCTATTTATTCAATTCAATCTTTTCCAGGAGGAATACTACTTCTCCTATTTATTCAATTTCTTTCAGGAAGAATTCTGCTTCTCCTATTTATTCAATTTGATCTTTTCCAGGAGGAATACTACTTCTCCTATTAATTTTCTAAATCAAACCCTCATGTTGGGTTTCTTTCGTACAGATTACGATCATATGAAATGACCCATATTAATAAAGGTCACTCGCTTAATACCTTGTTTTTTTTTAACTAAGATACTATTAAAATATCGTAGCGTGCGAATTAATTACTAAATATTCTGTCTTCTTTTCATAATAGACGAATTGATCTTACTATGTTCACACTGCATTCAAAAATGCCAATTCTTTTTACTATAAATTTCATTCATAAATTATTATCAAATAAGTGCGAAGTTCAAAATCGTAACATTGGTGTGTCTTCCATTGTATATATATATACTATATATATATATATATATATATATAATATATATATATATATATATATATATATATATATATAATATATATATATATATACGGGGGAGGAAGTAGAATGAGATTACCCCCTACTGGGTATATGGGATGTTAAGGGTAATTCCCATCCCATCCCTGTGCCCAATGGTTTGTCCCCTTTCGCGAGTAGGCTCTCCTTCGCAACGCACAAAACATTAATACAGACACCATTTTTCAAAAAACAAAAACAAAAAAAGGTAAAAACTAAATGATGGCGTCAACAACAATAGCCTCGGAGAAGCCCCGGGAGGCGGCTTCCAAAAATAGCTCCTCATCCACCCCTTCCCCCATCACCACTTGGGAGTTGGTGGCCTCCGGTAATGGGGTTGGTGCCACCAAGACTTTGCAGCCGGCTTGTCATAATGCACGGTCTGCAATCCAATTTCCACTTTGTTGAACATCACATCTCTTCTTCTAGACCTCACTTCTTGTTCTTGACCGAAACTCAGATATTTGAGCGTTCTGACAGCAAACCCTATTCTGTTTCCTCCTTCAGTTTCTATCCTCAATTTTCAGCCAAAGGCGGTTGTTTTGCATACGCGCGCAACGATGTTGTTTCTTCTCGCGTCCCTAATTTGGAGTCTTCTGAATTTTCCACCTTATGGCTTAGGCTCTCTTGCCATTCTACGACTAAATTCATTTGTTCAGTTTATTTATCTCCTAATTCTACTGACTATCCTAAATTCTTCGACTATTTAAACTCCAAAATATATAACATTCTCTTTTCTTCTAATTTCTCTGAAATCATCATTTTAGGTGATTTCAATGTTCACCACCTCAAATGGGTTTCTTCTAGCTCTCACGATACAGCTGGTGAACGTTCCTTCCATTTCGCTATCCAAAATGACCTTGAGAAGTTGGTGCAGCTCCCTACTTGTATCACTGATCGTCTTGGAGATGAACCCAACATTCTAGACCTTTTTCTAACTTCTAATCCTTCCCCTTATACTGGTAAGCTCTTCCTCTTCTGGGTTCCTCCGATCATCTTATCTCTTATCTCTGTATCCTCTCCTACCAGCTTACAGTTGAAAGGAAACGTTTGTGGCATTTCGGTGACATAAGCTGGTCGGGCTTCCGGTCGTACATCTTTGATTTCCCGTGGAATGATTATTGCTTCCGTGGGAGGGTTACCTCGGATTGTGCTGAACACATAACCGAGGTGATTCTCTCTGGCATGGAGGCATACATTCCATTTTCTTTCTCTTCTACTAAACCTAACAAACCTTGGTTTAACTCTGCTTGTTCTCGCGCAATCAGCCGCAGAAATATTGCCTTCAGGGATTACCATAGTCTTCAAACTCCAGAAACTCATACTACTTATATATCATCTCGGAACCGGGCAAAATCTATTCTTCGTAACATTGAAAACTCTTTTCTCCGTAGAAAATGCAATAATCTTTCTGGCTCTTCTTCGTCTCGCCCTTTCTGGCATTTTATAAAAAATATCAACTCTAGCTTCTTAATCTTTCCCTCCTTTAGTATCTTCCGACGGAACAACGCCTGTTTTACCTTCTTCTCAAGCTGAACTCTTTGCTCAAACTTTTGCCTCTAACTCTACCTTAGACGATTGCGGAGCTATTCCTCCTCCAACTCATTTATGCATAAAATTAGAATTTCTTCTAAAGATGTCATTTCTGCTCTCTCTGAGCTTAATACTAAGAAGGCGTATGGTCCCGATGGTATTCCTCCTGTGGTTCTCAAAACTTGTGTTTCTGAGCTTACACCCTACCTTGATAAACTATTTCTTCTTTGTCTCTTACTTCAACCTTCTCTTCTTGTTGGAGCGTGCGCTCATTTAGCCTGTGCCGAAGAAGGAGGACCCATCTCAACCCTCTAACTACCGTCCAATTTCTTTGACATCGGTTCTTTCTAAAATTTTTGAATCTATCCTTAACAGGAAGATTTGGAAATATCTCAATTCTTCTAGTCTTATATCTGATCGTCAGTATGGCTTTCGCATTAAACGCTCTACTGGTAATCTTTTTTCCCTTCTCTCCTACTCTTCGTCTTCCACTCTTCGGCATTTCAGTGAATCCTTTGCTGGGGCGCTGGATATATCGAAAGCCTTCGATAGAGTCTGCCACAAAGTTTTGATTTCTAAACTTCCCTCTTTCGGTATCTATCCTTCTTTCTGTGATCTTCTCTCCAATTACCTTTCCGATCTTCTATAGCAGCTGTTGTAGACGGCCACCGGTCTTCCTTTAAATCTATTAACAGTGGTGCTCCTCGGGGTTCTATCGTATCTCAAACACTTTTTCTGCCTTTCATTATTGACCTTCTTTCAATTACCTCTTCTCCTATCCACTCCTATGCTGATGACTCCAGCCTTCATTACTCCTTCCAGTTTGAAAAACGTCCCACCTAACAGAAGTTGATAGACTCGAGAACAGTAGCCTTGGAGCAACTAACCACTTATCTTTCACGTATTTCAAATTGGGGCAGAGAAAACATGGTTGTTTTCAATGACTCAAAAACTCAATTCCTACATCTCTCCACTCGACACAATCTTTCACACAACTATAATGTCTTCTTCGAAAACAAACAACTCAAACCTTCATCTGTTCTTAATATTCTTGATGTAACCTTTTCTCGTGATCTTTCTTGAAAAGATCACATTACTTCTCCCTCTAAACAACCTAATAAGAGGTAAGGTGCTCCGAGGCGCCTTCAGAATTACTTCCCTCTACCCCAGTTGCTTCCTCTCTATAGGAATGTTGTTTGTCCCTGCATGGTGTATACTTCCCGACATATAAGGTGGCTCTACTTATACAGTTCTCCTTGAAAAGGTGGGTCTAAGGCTTTTCGCCTCATCAACTCTCCTGCTCTTACTTTCTCTCCAATCTCTTTTCGCTCGTCAAATTGTTGCGTCACTCTCTCTATAATATCACTATTACAATGGACACTGCTCTTCTTAACTCTCTCGTTGCATATCTCTTTCATTTTAGAAGAACTCGTGCGAAGCGCCTTTTTTCACAGCCTCATCCTTTCTCTGTCCAACTCTCCGACCCCAAACTTAACCGCTATGCTCAATCTTACATTTACTCCACTGATAAAATCTGGAATACACTCCGATTATCTGTTTTTCCAACTTCCTTTGACTTGCATACTTTCAAACACAGTGTATCTGGACATGTTTTCCACCATCGAACAGGATTGATTTTCCCCAACTCCGATGGAATTTGGTGGGCCTCCGGCCTTTACCCACCGCAGCAGATAATATATATATATATATATATATATATATATATATATATATATATATATATATATATATATATATATATATATATATATATATATATATATATATATATATATATATATATATCATCACCACTCACGAGTCAGGTGGTACGGAGGCAGGACCCCCGTATACATATGATCGTGTGCCATGCATTTGCGTTTTTCACTGTATTACAGCAAAAAATTTACGATAATTTCATCTATGTAATTAGGTT
>SEYY01000506.1:7500-12500 GCA_009176605.1 Armadillidium nasatum | reverse complement strand
GGGCTTAGCATTATATAACGTTTTATGATAATGCCCTATGGTGAAAGTTTTAATATCATTAGTTTGTGCTTTGATAGTTCAAACCTAGGATGGACTCTGTTGATTTCACTGGAATATTGTCGTAATAAAAGTTAAAATGTTATAATATTATAATGTGAAATTATATATATTACAGGTTTATGTGTTTACATTTGTCTTTTAAAGAAAATCGGTGTTTCATTATGTTCGTATTACTTATTAAGCATATAAAATACATAGTTTTATATAAATGAAAGGTTAATTTTTGTAATATTTAGTGAAGTTTATTTAAAATGCTTAGTAAAAAACTTTTTTTATTAAAATTTCTTATCTATTTTAAAAGTTAAACGAAATTAATCTGAATTGTTAGTTAGCGGTTGACAGATAGAGCGAAAGAGAGACTTTCAAGTAATTAAGTTTATGGCTGAATGCTTGTTTGTTTGTGTTTGAGAGAGAAAGTTGAGGGTAAAGTGAATGTATTAGAGAATGTACATCTATCATGTACTTATTATGAGTTTGCGTGTTTAAGTATTTGCCTTTACAAGCTTTCATAGCCTACCTCATGTTGATAAAGTAAGGTGTCTTAAGGGCTTAAAGTATGAGATACTACTACTTATACTATTATGTATAGCAATAAAATAATAATTTGTATGTGTCTGTGTTTCGTCTTGAATGAGCTGCATTCTTAAGCTGCTAAGCATACTTACACCTTAGTATAGTGGCTAACATATATGTGTGCGTATTTGGACGTTTAAGTATATGCGTGTGTAAGTATCTGCCTTTATTTGCTTTTATAGCTTACCTCATACTGACAAACTATGGTGTCTAGAAGACGAAGGGTATGAGATACTACTGCTGCACCTGTTACGCTTAAGATGATAAAATATTAATAATAATAATAATAATAATAATAATAATAATAATAATAATAATAATAATAATAATAATAATAATTACAAGCTCATGTGCGTATCTCAAAGGGATACGCGTATGTTTTTGCTGACAGTTAAATTTTATTATAAAATTTTATTATAAAAAATAATAAAATTATTATTAAAATATTTTGTGAAGCAACACATATTTATTTAAATAAATTTAATAAAATTATCATTTTTAATATAATTTTTATCATTATTATTTATTATTTACTATTATTATTATTATTTATTTAAAAGAAATTTCAAAAATTATTTGGTGAAGCAACATATCTATTTGGTGAAGCAACCTAATAGTGTACCGCGCAAAATGCACATAAGCCAAAAATGAACGGAATCATAATAATAAGATATAGATAATAATAATAATAATAATAATAATAATAATAATAATAATAATAATAATAATAATAATAATAATAATAATAATAATAATAATAATAATAATAATAATAATTATATATAATAATAATAATAATAATAATAATAATAATAATAATAATAATAATAATAATAATAATAATAATAATAATAATAATAATAATAATAATAATAATAATAATAATAATAATAATAATAATAATAATAATAATAATAATAATAATAATAATAATAATAATAATAATAATAATAATAATAATAATAATAATAATAATAATAATAATAATAATAATAATAATAATAATAATAATTAAAATAGTAGCAAACTGTAATAGAATCTTATTTAATGAAATGTTTTAGTAAAAAAAACCGTTACTATGGAAACATCTTATATTTGCAAGTGCGTGCGTGTGTGTTTGAACTTTTGAGAGTGTGTGTGTGTTAAGTATTTGTACAAGTATTCAAAAATCTTTAATATAATAATAATAATTATTATTATAATAAAAATGATTAAGAGTTTGAATAAATATAACATAATATTTAATGAAATTTATTTAGTTAGGAGGAAGGCATCTTATATGCGTGTGTGTATAGGTGTTAGAAGTTTGTACATGTGTTTAACAATTCTTATTTTTATAATGATAATAATAATGATAATAATAATAATAATAATAATAATAATAATAATGATGATAATAATAATAATAATAATAATAATAATAATAATAATAATAATAATAATAATAATAATAATAATAATAATAATAATGTGTGAATATGTGTTTGCGTGTGTATGTATGCATGTACGTGTGCATGTATGGGTGGAATTGTGAGTATTTACAAAATAAACAGCTCTTTCTTCTAGAGTTCTCTCTCTCTCTCTCTCTCTCTCTCTCTCTCTCTCTCTCTCTCTCTCTCTCTCTCTCTCTCTCTCTCTCTCTCTCTCTCTCTCTCTCTCTCTCTCTCTCTCTCTCTCTCTCTCTCTCTCTCTCTCTCTCTCTCTCTCTCTCTCTCTCTCTCTCTCTCTCTCTCTCTCTCTCTCTCCCTATTTCTCCCTCTCTCTCGCCCTCTTTCTCCATCTCTTTCGCTTTATATATATATATATATATATATATATATATATATATATATATATATATATATATATATATATATATATATATATATATATATATATATATATATATATATATATATATATTTATATATCACCTCTGGTGGGCAAAGGCCAGAGGCCCACCAAAATTCCACCGGAGTTGGGGAGAAAGACGGAAGCCTGGTCAAATCAAAGGCCGACGTGACCTGATACACGACGTTTAAAGGTGTGTAAATCATAGGAAGTTGGAAAAATAGAAGAAGGGAGTGTGTTCCAGACTTTACCAGTAGAGTACATGTAGGACAGATCATAGCGGTTAAGAAAGGGGTCAGAGAGTTGGACAGAGAAAGGATGAGACTGTATAGAAAAACGAGTCGCACGAGCCCTTCTCAGTGGAGGAGGTATGCAACGAGAGAGTTCAGAAGAGCAGTGTCCATTGTAATAGCGATAGTATAGAGAGAGTGACGCAACAGTTCGACGGGCAGAAAGAGATTGAAGTGAGTTAGTAAGAGCAGGAGAGTTGATAAGACGAAATGCCCTAGACTCCACCTTCTCTAGGAGAGCTGTGTGTGTGGAACCACCCCAAATGTGCGAAGCATACTCCAGACAGGGACGAACAACACCCCTATACAGAGCAAGAAACTGGGGTGGAGTGAAGAAATGCTGAAGGCGCCTCAGAACACCTAACCTCTTACAAGCTTGTTTAGAAAGAGAAGTAATGTGATCTTTCCACGAAAGATCACGAGAAAAAGAAACACCGAGAATATTGAGAACAGATGAAGGTTTGAAGTTGAGTGTTTTCGAAGAAGATATCATAGTTGTGTGGAAGATTGTGTCGAGTAGAGAGATGGAGGAATTGAGTTTTGGTGGCATTGAAAACAACCATGTTCTCTCTGTCCCAATTAGAAATACGAGATAGATCAGAGGTCAGCTGCTCCAAGGCAACCCTCCTTGCTTCTATTAACTGTTGCTGGGAGGGGCGCCTTTCAAAATGAAAAGAGTAATGAAGGGAGGAGTCATCAGCATAGGAGTTGATAGGAGATGAAGTAACAGAGAGAAGGTCATTAATGAAAAGTAGAAAAAGTGTTGGGGATAGGACAGATCCTTGAGGAACACCACTATTTATAGATTTAAAGGAAGAACGGTGGCCGTCTACAAGTGCTGCTATAGAACGACCGGAAAGGAAATTAGAGAGAAGGCCACAGAAAGAAGGATAGATTCCGAAAGAGGGAAGTTTGGAAATCAAAGCTTTGTGCCAGACTCTATCGAAAGCTTTCGATATGTCTAGCGCCACAGCAAAAGATTCACCGAAATGCCGAAGAGCGGAGGACCAAGAGTCAGAGAAAAGGGAAAGGAGATCACCAGTAGAGCTTTTCTTACGAAAGCCATACTGGCGATCAGAGATCAGATTAGAAGAGTTTAGATGTTTCCAAATCTTCCTGTTAAGGATAGATTCGAGAACTTTAGAAAGAACGGAGGTTAAAGAAATGGGACGATAGTTAGAGGGTTGAGAGGGGTCCCCCTTCTTCGGCACAGGCTGAATGAGTGCACGTTTCCAGCAAGAAGGGAAGGTTGAAGTAGAAAGACATAGACGAAAAAGTTTACCAAGGCAGGTTGCAAGCTCGGAAGCACAAGTTTTGAGAACCACAAGAGGGATATCGTCAGGACCGTACGCCTTCTTAGTGTTAAGCTCAGAGAGAGCAGAAGTGACGTCTTTAGAAGAAATTACAATTTTAGGCATAAATGAGTTGGAGAGGGTTGAAGGAGAAGGAACAGCTCCGGAATCGTCTAAGGTTGAATTAGAAGCAAAAGTTTGAGCGAAGAGTTCAGCTTTAGAGGAAGGCAAAACGGCAGTTGTACCGTCAGAAGATACTATAGGAGGGAAAGAGGAAGAAGCAAAGTTAGAGTTGACATTTTTTTCAAAATGCCAGAAAGGGCGTGAAGAAGAAGAACCAGAGAGATTGTTGCATTTTAAGCGGAGAAAGGAGTTTTTAGTGTTACGGAGAATAGATTTTGCACGATTCCGGGATGAAATATAAGTAGCATGAGTTTCAGGAGTTTGAAGACGACGGTAATCCCTGAAGGCAGCATCCCTGTGGCGGATAGCACGAGAACAAGAAGAGTTAAACCAAGGTTTGTTAGGTTTAGTAGAAGGGAAAGAATATGGAATGTACGCCTCCATGCCAGAGAGAATCACCTCGGTTATGCGCTCTGCACACTCAGAGGGACCCCTCCCACGGAAACAGTAATCATTCCATGGAAAATCAGAGAAGTACAACCGCAAGTCAGACCAGTTAGTGGCACCAAAATGTCAGTACACGTCTCCTCGCCGAAGGCGGGGGCCGTTCTTGCGGAAGACTTGAAGAGACAGGACAAGATACAGAGATAAGAAGGTGATCGGATGAACCCAGAGGAGGAAAGAGTTTAACAGTGTAAGGGAGAGGGATTAGAAGTTAGGAAAAGATCAAGTATGTTGGGTTCATCACCAAGGCGATCAGGGATACGGGTAGGGAGATGCACCAACTGCTCAAGGTTGTTCTGGATAGAAAATTGGAGGGCGAGTTCCCCAG
>SEYY01000505.1:69901-87813 GCA_009176605.1 Armadillidium nasatum | reverse complement strand
TCTTATTCTTTCTCTTGAAGTCTTCCACAAGAACGGCCCCCGGATTCGGCGAGGAAACGTTTCTGGCACTTTGATGCTGCTAACTGGTCTGACTTGCGGTTGTACTTCACTGATTTCCCATGGAATGTTTACTGTTTCGTTTGAGAGATCCCTCTGAGTGTGCAGAGCGTATAACAGAGTTTATTCTCTCTGGTATGGAGGCGTACATTCCATTTTCTTTCCCTTCTAAAAACCTAACAAACCTTGATTTAACTCTACTTGTTCTCGGGCTATTCGCCGCAGTCATGCTACCTTCAGAGATTACCTTCGTCTTCAAACTCCTGAAACTCATTTAACTTATATTTCATCCTGGATTGAGTCTAAGGCTAAAAGACTACTTTCAAACTCCCTTGATCCTCTTTCTCTGCGAGGTGACGATGGCGCACTCTCTGTTTTCTATAGCTGCTGGAACGGCTGGTGCTCAAGGGAGTTGACCTCTCGCATTCCACCACCATTGCGTCACCGTCGCAGCACAAGAGGTACTTTGCTTGCACATGAATTTTGTGTGAGCATTGCAAACTCAAGGCTTGACGTTATGGTACCTCCTCCTTTCCATCCACCTCTGTTCTGTGGAACTCTCTATCTTCTGTTTTTCCTGCTGTATTTAAAAACTTCTCTCTAAAAGCTCTGTCTGCGCCTACTTGAGGGACCTACATTAGGTTCGGGATTGGGTAGTTTTTCTTTTTTTATCCTTTAATTTTGCCCCTTCCTTGAAAAGGCCTCTGTCCGTGAGTGATGGTAATATATATATATATATATATATATATATATATATATATATATATATATATATATATATATATATATATATATATAATATATATATATATATATATATATATATATATATATATATATATATATATATATATATTACGAGGGAGGGAAGCATCTCTCCCGAGGCGATGAGATTACCCCCCATTGGGTACTTGGGATGTAAATGGTACTTCCCATTTCATCCCGGTGCCCAACGGTTCGCTCCCTTTCGCTCTCACCTTCTTCTACACAGAGTAGGCTCTCCTTCACACACATAAAACACTAATACAGACTACACCTTTTAAAAAAAATAACAATGGCGTCAACAACAGCAGCTTCGGAGAAGCCTCGGGGTCGGCTTCCAAAAATAGCCCCTCATCCACCCCTTTCCTCGTCACCACTTGGGAGTTGGTCGCCTCCAGTGATGGGTTTAGTGCCACCAAGACTCTGCAGCCGGCTTGTCCTGATGTACGGCCTATTTTTTTTCATTAATTTCTGCAACATTCGCGGTCTACACTCCAATTTCTACTTTGTTAAACATCACCTCTCTTCTTCTAGACCTCACCTCTTGTTTTTGACAGAAACTCAGATGTTTGAGTGTTCTGATAGCAAACAATATTCTGTTTCTTCTATCCCTATCCTCAATTTTCAGCCAAAGGCGGATGTTGTACATATGTACGCAACGATGTCGTTTGTTATCGTGTCTCTAATTTGGAGTCTTCCGAATTTTCCACCTTATGACTTCCATTTCGCTATTCAAAACGACGTTGAGCAGTTGGTTCAGCTCCACTCGTATCCCTGATCGTCTTGGAGATGAACCCAGCTTTCGGGACCTTTCCTAACTTCTAATCCTTCTTATACTGTTAAACTTTTTCCTACTCTGGATTCCTCCGATCACCTTCTTATCTCTGTATCCTCTTCTATCTCTTCAAGTCTTCCGCAGCAAAGATTCCCTTCTGTTGAAAGGAAACGTTTGTTGGATTTCAGTGACGAAAGCTGGTCGAACTTGCGGTCGTACTTCTTTGATTTCCCATGGAATGCTTTCGTCGGAAGGGTCCGTCGAAGTGTGCAGAACGCATTAGCGAGGTGATTCTCTGTGGCATGGAGGCGTACATTCCATTTTCTTTTCCTTCTACTATACCTAACAAGCCTTGGTTTAACTCTGCTTGTTCTCGCGCTATCCGCCGCAGGGATCCTGACTTCAGGGATTACCGTCGTCTTCAAACTCCAGAAACTCATGCAACTTGTATTTCATCCCGGAATCACATAAAATATATCCTTCGTAACACTAAAAATTCTTTTCTCCGTAGAAAATACAATAATCATTTTGGTTCCTCTTCTTCAGTTTCTTTCTGGCATTTTGCAAACGATGTCAACTCTAACTTTGCTTCTTCCTCTTTCCCTCTTCTAATATTTTCCGACGGCACAACTGCCGTTTTGCCCTCATGTAAAGCTGAACTTTTCGCTCAAACTTTTTGCCTCTAATTCAGCCTTAGACGATTCCGGAGATATTCCTCCTCCTTCAACTCCTTCCAACTCTTTTAAGCCTACAATTGTAATTTCTACTAAAGACGTCATTTCTGCTCTCTCAGAGCTTAACACCAAGAAGACGTTACGGTCTTGATGGTATTCCTCCTGTGGTTCTCAAAACTTGTGTTTCTGAGCCTGCACCCTGCCTTGGTAAACTATTTCGGTGCTTTGTTCTTTTATGTTGATGAAAAAATATTTAGATCGGAAAGATTGGTATTTGATTGTAATTTTATTATTAATTTAAAAATACGTCTTTTTTTACATTTTTGCGCTTCACCGCAAGTAATTTTTGCAAAATAAAATTTAAAATTAATTTATTTCACTCAAATTCTCGATTTAATGTTAAAGATGTGGATCGTTGAAAATGAATTGTGAATATAATTTCTGTTGGTTTCATAAGAATATTTGGTAATTGTAGCGTTCACGGGAGTGGATTTTTTCGTACGAGACAAGGTTGCTGAAAATACCTACATACCTACGGGTTGCTAGTTCGATTGAAACTACTTATTCACGCATTGCGAGTTCAACTGAAACTGATACGACGTGCCGTTTTTTTTTTGTTTTCTTCTCAGCGTAACTACAAAAAGGAAATGATATGTTTGCTTATTTTTTTGGTTAATCGACGAACGCCAAATTATTTTGTAAGAAAAAAAAATTAAAAAAACACTTAAATTAAAAAAAAAAGTTTAAAATAATAGGAATAATTATGACGTCATAATATCGTTTGCCGCCATTACAAAACTCTCTCACGTGCTCTCGTTGGTGAGGCCGCTCTCAAAAAAAAAAAAAAAAAAAAAAAAAAAAAAAAAATCTTTCAATGTTTTGACGAGTTGCTATATTTTAAAATATGTTGAAGCTAAAAATGGAAATAATAGTTAAAATTTACAAGAATTTTGCATGATGCGGGATATGGGGTAATGTGTAATAATAATAATAATAATAATAATAATAATAGTTATATATATATATATATATATATATATATATATATATATATATATATATATATATATATATATATATATATATATATATATATATATATATATATATATATGAGAGAGAGATAGAGGAATGTAAGTGAAAATTTATCACCATCACTCACTGGTCGGGGGGTACAGGGGGCAGAGCCCCCCGTAGACAAATGATCGTGTGTCATGCATTTACGATTTCATTGCTGTACTGCAATAATGCATATTTTTATAATACAAGTTGCAAATGCATGGCACACGAGCGTTTGTCTACGGGGGCTCTGCCCCCGTACCCCCCGACCCGTGAGTGGTGGTGATAAAATTTTCACTTATACTTCTATCTCTACATATTATTATTATTATTATTATTATTATTATTATTATTATTATTATTATTATTATTATTATTATTATTATTTTTATTATTATTATTATTATTATTATTTATTATTATTATTTTTATTATTTTATATTTATATATATATATATATATATATATATATATATATATTATATATATATATATATATATATATATATATATATATATATATATATATATATTTTTTTTTTATTTTTTTTTTTTAACGCCAATGATCCAGCAACCTTGTCGTATCACAAATTCTTAGGCTATGTTGTTAGTTTCAAATTCCTACGCGTAGTTCTAGTCGAACTCCCAACGCGTAGGTATATTAGCAACCTTGTCTCGTACGAAAAAATCCACTGCCGTGAACGCTACAATTACCGAATATTTTAAATGAAACTGATGCAGTGAGATGTATTCAGAAATACAAAATTGCTATTGAAAATAAATTATTTTTTTGATTAGGTTAGGTTAGGTTAGGTTAGGTTGTGTTTGGTTGTTAGCTCACGATTTACATAAAACTATTTTCTCTAAGTTTGTGCCAATTCAGTGTCAACTTCTGAGCCAATTGGAGGACATGACTTCACTTTTCAAATAGATGAGACGTTATTTTCAAAGCGTAAAAATCATAAAGGACTCTATATATATATATATATATATATATATATATATATATATATATATATATATATATATATATATATATATATATATATATATATATATATATATTATATTAAATAAATAAAAAAAAAGAAAGTTTTATATTTTTTATTTCTTTCTATCATTAAAAATTTATTATTTTCATTTTTAACTTCGAAGTAAAGACAGGCGGAGAAACCTTTCCGATCTAATTATTTTTTCATCAACATAAAAGAACGAGGGTCCACTATTTCTTCTCAGTCTTTTTACTTCAACCGTCCCTTCATGCTGGAAACCTGCGCTCATTCAGCCTGAGCCGAAGAAAGGGGACACCTTTTAATCCTGCAATTAACGTCTCATTTCTTTAACCTCCGTTCTCTCTAAAGTTTTCGAATCTATCCTTAACAGGTAGTTTTGAAAACATCTCAATTTTTCAAATCTTATCTCTGATAGCCAGTATGGTTTCGTACATTTCTAAAACCTTCGATAGTGTCTTTTACAAAACTCATTACATTTTGCTTTTGAAGATAAAACTATTTATGGTTTTTACATTTTGCTTAGTAGATAAAACTATGGTTTTTAAATTATCAAAATACACCCTAAAGCTAGATACCCTTTTGAATAGCAACTTCAAATAATTTTGATTTCCTAACTTCCTTCTTTTGGAATCTATTCTTTTCTCTGATGATTTTCTTTCTGGTCGTTCTTTAGCTTCTGTTGTAGACGGTCACCGTTCATCCTTAAATCTATTAATAGTGGTGTTCCTTAGTATTCTGTCCTATCCCAAAACTTTTTCTACTCTTCATTAATGATATTCTCTCTCTTACTTCATTACCTTATCCACTCCTATGCTCATGACTCCATCCTTCATTATTCCTTTCAGTTTGAAAGGCTCCCCAGCTTGAATGGTGGCCTTGGAGCAACTGACCTCTGATCTTTCTCGCATTTCAAATTGAGGCAGATAAAACAGTTGTTTCAATGAGTGAAAATCTCAGTTCCTCCATATCTCTACTCGACACTATCTTCCACACAGATATAACATTTCCGAAAACACACAATTCAAGCCTTCATCTGTCCTTAATATTCTCGGTGTTTTTTCTCTCGAGATCTTTCTTGGGGGGACCACATTACTTCTCTTTCTATCCATAGGTTGGGTGTTCTGTTGCGCCTTTGTGATTTCTTTGCACCAATCCACTTGCTCTCTCTTTATAGGGGTGTTGTTCTCCCCTGTATGGAGTACGCCTCACACATCTGCGGTCGTTCCACTCGCGCATCTCTTCTTTACAAGATGGAGTCTATGGCTTTTCGTCTTAACAACACTACCGTTCTCACTAATTCTCTCCCATCTCTTTCTGCCATTAAACTGTTGCGTCACTCACTCTATACTATCAATGAACTCTCCCGTTGCATTTATCCTCCATTCGTGCAACACGCCTTTCTACACAGTCTTATCCTTTTTCTGTCCAACTGTCTGACCCCAGACTTAATCGCTATACCTAATCTTATACGTACTCTACTGGTAAAGTGTGGAACACGCTCCCTTTATCTGTTTTCCCAACTTCTTTTGACTTGCACACTTTCAAACGCCCTGTATTGGGGCATATCAGCTTTTAACGATTGCCCCAACTCTAGTGGAAATTAGCAGGCCTCTGGTCTTTACCCACCAGAGGAGACATTATATATATATATATATATATATATATAATATATATATATATATATATATATATATATATATATATATATATATATATATATATATATATATATATATATATATATATATATATATATATGGAGACAAGATAGGGAGAAGTTAAGAAAGTTGATAAGAAGTTTTGCTGAAAAGCTTAAAGAGACGGGATTGAGCATGAATTTTGAAAAGACAGAACTGTTAATTTATAAGGGAGGAGGAGGAGGAGGGAGAGGAGTTTGTGCTGAAGGTAGATGGCGAGGAAGTGAGGGTGCCAGGGTGGTGGAGAGATGTGAAAATTTGGAGTGAGGAAGTTTTCACAAGGAAATGAGGAAATTCGCTGGAAATCACCAACGGGATGGAGAAATTCGGAAGAGTGGTAAGGGCGCTGTACCCAATCTTGGCCGACAGAAGAATGGATAAAGGAGTAAAGAAAGTAATTTTTGAAAGTACTTTGACCACAATTTTGTTATATGGGGCAGAGACTTAGAGTACGACAATAAGAGAAGAAAGCAGAATTCAAGCAGCAGAGATGAGGGTGCTGCGGTCGGTTGATGGTGGGAAGGACTATGAGGGGGATGATAAGAAGAGAAAAATTTCGAGAAAGTATAGGGGTTGAACTATATAATCAAAAGATAGATGCAGCGAGACTGAGTTGGTTGGGACGCTTGTAGAGGATACCGGAGGGGAGAACGGTTAGATGGAGGTTACAGTGGACGCCAAGAGGAAGAAGACAGAGAGGGAGACCCAGGAAGAGATGGATGGAGTCAGTTGGGGATTCACTGATGCAACATCATCAACATATGGTGGGACAGTTGGTAGTAGATGAAATTATTTACGACAGATCTATATGGGGACAAGTGTTGGCCCCATTGATAGAACCTAGCCCCTTACTGGGATCGGATATATATATATATATATATATATATATATATATATATATATATATATATATATATATATATATATATATATATATATATATATATATATATATATATATATATATATATTCTTAAAATTTTCAGAATTGGTATCGTATCTGCATCGGTATCGGCATCGGTTAATTTGAAAGTCTTAGTATCGGTATCAGTATCGGTAAAAATTTTGGTATCGCTCCATCCCATATATATATATATATATATATATATATATATATATATATATATATATATATATATATATATATATATATATATATATATATATATATATATATATATATATATATATACAGAGGTGTTTATAGATCCGTTACTTCCGTTACTAACGAAACTAGTTTTTTGAGTAACGGACTCGTTACTTTTTTCATGTAGCGTACCAAATAATTTCCGTTATTTTTCTCTGTTACATTTTGTTTGACTTTCTTTCTTTGATAGCCAGTTATCCACCTCGTTCAAGCTAAAATATCCGTTTTTATATATATATATATATATATATATATATATATATATATATATATATATATATATATATATATATATATATATATATATATATATATATATATATATATATATATATATATATATAATGAAGAATTATTTGACGATGATGAAAATGGAAAAAAAATATTTTTTCAAAATTTTTTTTTTTTTTTTTTTTTTTTTTTTTTTTTATATGGGAAATTTATATTGCCTTTTCTTTATTCATATGTGTAAATACATGTATTTTTAATATACAGTTTAATTTATGGGGTATCACGCGCTCTCTGCCCTTGATATGCGTTTATAGATATCAAAGTACTGGTCATAAGTTAATTAAATTTGTTATGGACAAACCTTGGTTAGTTTGAAGCGTGGTAGAGTCATGAGGCTGCACCACTGCATTCTTTATTACAGTTAAAGATTGGAATGTGTACAAATTTTTTACTAATTTAAATGAAATGTTGTTGAGTTAAAAATCAAGCTAAGCTAATATTCTCTATCTTACTTTGAATTTCTAAAAGACAGTTTCAGTTTTTACTACTACAAATTTTTCTTATGGATGAATTTCAGTGTAATTATTTACCTTTTCTATCTTTTTTTTTTTTAATTTTGAAATGTTTACTGAAATTACTGAAAACGAGGGATTTTTTTTTTCATCCAAATAAATGGAAATAATTTTAAAAGAAAATGAGTTCTCATTATATTAAATATTTTTCATTTATACTGAGAAAAGGATTGAAAATATAAAATTACTGAGATTTGAAATCTCCAATCTAAATCACAACAAAGTTTTATTGGTAGTTCTTTTAATGGAGTTTACTAACTGTGAAAAGAAAATATGTGAAAGTTGCCGTCCCTCAAACTTTTCAATAATTTTGTTTTAGCAAGTTAAGTTGCCGATACTGTAAGGATGATTTACCAAAGAATTAATTGTAGTATCTTTAGGAAAAAAATTAGGAAATTTCTAAAAAATTATGAAGAAATTTAGTTTCAACACAACTATTTAATGCCCCACCCAAAAAAAATTTCTTACTCAAATTTTTTGGTAAAGTTTATTTAAATATTATTATGTTAATTTTCTAATCATTTTAATGGCAGTTGTTTATTAAACTCTGTCAGTAATAGGAGTGATAAATTTTTTTTGCCTGTTTGTATTCATAGTAAAGAAATACAACCAAAAGAGGCAATTTGTAAATGTTGTCTTTCTCGCAATGAGAGTAATCTTTTAATTATAGAAATTTATAGTTTTTATCATGAAATTAATTATGCTTAGGACTCAGATTTCAATTGTTTCAATTATTTTTTAAAACTTTTCTCACATATATTATTGTAAATATATACAAATTTTTTTAACATCTGGTGATTAAAATAAACATTCATTGAAAATTTACAGATCAAAACCTTGAACTAACAAAGAGTGAAGAAGAAAATGAGCTGATTGGAGGACAGATTGTTATATCTTTAATGACAAGAGATACTAGAGGCTTGTCTTCGCCTAACTTTTTATTAGATGTGCCTCCATTAAGATCACCAGTTGACCTTCCTGAGGTTTGTATAATATGTATCTTGAAGGTTAAAAATTTGGATTTATCTTGAAATTTTAAAATTATTCTTAAATATAAAAAATATAATCACACAATTTCCTTTTCTCTAATCTTCAGTCTTGATATATATATATATATATATATATATATATATATATATATATATATATATATATATATATATATATATATATATATATATATATATATATATATATATATATATATATATATATATATATATATATATGTGATGGATCGGGTCATATTTTCCAATTTGCGGATGCGGATGTTGAATTTTGGAGAAGTGCGGATGCGAATGCGGATGCGGATGTTGAATTTTCGAAAGTGCGGATGCGGATGTTGAATTTTCGAAAGTGCGAATGCGGATGCGGATGCGGTTTTTGAATTTTCGAAAAGTTCGGATGCGGGTGCGGATGCGGATGTTAATTTTGATGAGGATGTGGATGCGGATGTTAATTTTGATGAGGATGTGGATGCGGATGCGGATGTTAATTTTGATGAGGATGCGGATATGTAATATATATATATATATATATATATATATATATATATATATATATATATATATATATATATATATATATATATATATATATATATATAGTGATGGCATCCGCATCCGCACCAAAATCAACATCCGCATCCGCATCCGCATTTTCGAAAATTCAACATCCGCACCCGCATCCGCATCCGCACTTTCGGAAATTCAATATCCGCATCCGCATCCGCATCCGCAAATTAGAAAATATGACATCCGATCCATCACTAATATATATATATATATATATATATATATATATATATATATATATATATATATATATATATATATATATATATATATATATATATATATATATATATATATATATATATATATGTCGCTTTTTCTTTTGGCAACTAAAGCTAACCCGGCGAATGACGTTACCAGAAGGGGGGAAAACGACAAGTCCTCCTTCAATACAATGAAACATTAACAATTAACCACGGAAACTTGCTATTTCACCGTATTGAAGAACCAAAATTGAACCGTGATTAGAGAAGATGTAAGATAGAAATGAGAGACTAATAATAGCAAGAAGTGCTAGTCTCTAAATGTAATGAAAATAAACAGTTAGAAAAAAATTAATTTGAGCCTAACCTAGTATAGTTGTTAAAGAAGAATTATTATAATGATTTGAAGAATGTGTATCGTATTTATAATTAAAATGATTGAGTAATTTTTATGTTGGTACTACGGGCAAACAACAATTTGTTGTTTTGAAGTCACTTTTGACCAGCGATCAGTGCCAGATACACAATTTCAAATCACGTTTATAGAAATTATAATAATTAAATTTATTATAATATAGAAACAAATCAATTTTGACCAGTCACAATTGTAAGTTTTATAGTAAACCGATTATACCGATAAACCGACACCGATTACTATGAAACTCCGATACTAATGAAATATAATGCAACTGATTATTGTTACTTCATTCAAATTTCAATATTAATGAAGTATAATTAGACATATAGAACTCAAATCGATAAACAAAAAATGTTATCTAGAAATAATTAAATTCTAGAAATTAAAAATTTATATAGCAGCTTTAGATTTTATTTAGAACCTAGAACCTGTTCCAGGAATTTAAATGATTCTAGAATTAAGAATTTTATCTAGAAATATCAGATTTGGTTTAGGACCTAGAAACCTTTCTAGGAATTTAAGTTGATTCTAGAAAATGAAAATCTATCTAGAAAGTGGAATGATTCTAGAAAAATTAAATTTCTCTAGAAATCAGAATGACTCTAGAAAATTTATCTAAACATTAG
The DNA here is from genome assembly GCA_009176605.1 of Armadillidium nasatum. NCBI lineage: Eukaryota > Metazoa > Arthropoda > Malacostraca > Isopoda > Armadillidiidae > Armadillidium > Armadillidium nasatum. The sequence goes on along the minus strand of SEYY01000505.1, from coordinate 77,005 downwards.
AATGAAATTTAAATGCAAAAATGCAAATACCATATATAAAATAAATAAAAGAAATTTGCAAAAAAAAAATATATATATATATATATATATATATATATATATATATATATATATATATATATATATATATATATATATATATATATATATATATATATATATATGATACAGAATACTTAAGTTTCTTGATAGATTGGAACGCTGTATCAGCCTCGTTCTTCTTCTAATCAGATATAAAGATGAAGTTTTTTATCTTACAGTAAGCCAACGAAGATCCGAAGTTTAAACAAATTTTACTATTATCAAAAATCATTAATCAATAATTAAATTTGATTTTGAGAAGAATTATCAATAGAAAATTCAATGACAATTAACTATATTATGTTTTAATTGAAGTAATTTATGAAGTAAATTATCAAATGAGCACAAATGAAGTAACATTACCACAACACTCAACAATAGTTCACCCTCTGACATCTAGACTGAAAGTGTCACTCAAGGCTCCCGCTTGCAATATATATAAAAGCAAATTCAATGCGTTGACAAACGTTCTAGAACGTTTCCTTTAATAAAGGAAAGTTTTCAATTATGTTCCCGTTGAGAAAATTAATTAGATTTTTAAGAGATTTGAAATTATTATATAATTTTACATAAAATAAAACAAATCGAAATATGTAAAAAAAAATAAAACATAAATTATATATAATTAAGAAAAATTCGCTTAAAATAAAGGGAAGTGAAAGGCGGCAACCGGTCACGTGACAATCAAGCGCCATTTTGCAATGTAATTTCCATATAAATTTTAATTAATTTTATATCTAATCAAATAATAAGATTACTAAATTGTTTTAATACTCGGCATGACCTAGTAGATACATTAAGTAAATTTTACAAGTTTCAACTCAATAGGAGTAAGTAGTTTTTGAAATATAAGGGTTTTTATATGGAAAAAAGGCCTACCTTTTTAATTATGATAATTAAGATAATTGACTAATTGAAATGACTAAGTCATTGGACCTGATGTGTATCAGAGTATTAAGAACAAGATAGCATAATAAAGAAAACGAAAAAACTCATTTTCAATACCGAAAAATTTAAATTTAGTTTGTAGTATGTAAATTAGAATTCTCTCAGGGGATATATATATATATATATATATATATATATATATATATATATATATATATATATATATATATATATATATATATATATATATATATATATATATATATTTCTGAATTAGGGGTTATTATATAACAAACGAAAGGTAATAATGTGTAGATAAAGAATTTGTTATTAAAAATTGTACCAAATGATGTTATAAAAAATTATAACCAAAAGAAAGGAAAATTATGATAAAAATTGTCAACATTTTAGTAAGATAAGTGATAGAAAAAATAGGCTCTAAAATAAATTTTAATGATTAAAACTATGCTACAAAACATAGATGCATATAAATTTTGATTTTGATCGAGCCCCCCAATCACAAAAAAAAGGGAAAACTTCTGTCATTCATTTGTATTTTCATGAGTTAAAACCAAACCTGGTTGTGAGTTGACAAAATTCGCAACAATATATATGCGAATTGTAGATCAAGAGTGAGGGTGAAGAGAGAACTATCGGATTGGTTTAGCATAGGTGTGGGATTGAGACAGGTGTGTGAAATATCTTCATGTTATTTAATCTATTGATGAATGGTTTACTTAGAAAAATGGAGAGAGAAAGGAAGAGTATTACGTTGAGAAATATGGAGGGTGAATGTGAAGTGAATGTTTTACTTTTTGTAGATGATGCGGCATGTGTTGGTGGCAGAATCTGGAGAAAAGATGAGAATACTTGTGAGAGAGTTTGAAGGGAAATGTGCAAACACGAGATTGAAATTCAATCCAGCGAAGAATAAAGTTATGAGGATTGGAGGTGGGGATGAGGAAATGTGGAGGGAGGAATTGGTTTGTAGAAGTGGGAGAATGGAAACTTGAGGAGGTGAATGAATTCAAATATCTAGTAATGTTGGGTGGATGGTAAGGGTGGGACGGAAAAAGAAGTAAAGAACAGAGTGGTAGAAGCAATGAAAGTATTGGGGGGCCTAAGAAAAGTATGGAAAAAGGAAAAATTTCGAAAGAAATAAAGATAAGAATGTTTGAATGTATGTGTTCACCTTCTGTATTGTATGGGTGTGAAACATAGATGATAAGTGTTCGGTCGAGAAAAAGTTTCAATGTCTTTGAGATGAAAGATTTGTAAGGTACGTAGATCCGATGTAGATAGGGGAAGGGTAGGGGGAGGGGAAGGCCGAAGTGGAGATGGATGGGTGGAGTGAGAGAGATTTTGATGGAAGGAATTTGAGTTTAGAAGAGGGTAGAAGATTTGTAGAGACAGAGAGAGATTAAGGACGGTGGTGAAAGGGGTTGGAAGGGGTTGTTGTAAGGGAATTGTGGCGGGCACCACCCCACGAAAGTGGGAAAGGTGATAACGAAATATATATATATATATATATATATATATATATATATATATATATATATATATATATATATATATATATATATATATATATATATATATATATATATATATATATTGAGTTAAAAATCTTTCTTAAAAACAACAAATCTAATACTAACCTTTAACACAGCGAAGATCAACTTGAAACAAATCAACTTTCAAGATGAAAAAAGATAGGAAAAAGAAAAGGATAGATTATTAGTGTTACTGAAAGTTAATTTTCCTTTTTCTCTTCATGAAAATATCTTGCTCTAAATAAGTCACTTTATTCAATCCGATTTTCTTCCTCTTATTTTTCTACTTCTATATATAATTATGTACCCTAAATTAACTTATAAGAAGATTACTTAACTATATCAAAATCAAAAACTAATTCATAAATTTGTCTGTAATCCTAAAAAAATAAAAAATAAAATATAATAAACTTCCCTAAAAAAGGAACTCTTACCTAGAAAAAAAACATTGGCCCCCACATTCTGTAAAACATTCCACAACTACTTACCTGAAAATAAATCACATATATATATATATATATATATATATATATATATATATATATATATATATATATATATATATATATATATATATATATATATATATATATATATATATATATATATATATTAGTGATGGCATACGCATTCACATCCTGATCAAAATTAACATCCGCATCCGCATCCTCATCAAAATTCAACATCCGCATCCGCATCCTTATCCGCACTTTCGAAAATTCAACATCTGCATCCGCATCCGCATCCCCACTTTCGAAAATTCAACATCCGCATCCGCATCCTCACTTCTCCAAAATTCGACATCCGCATCCGCAAATTAGAAAAAATGACATCCGATCCATCACTAATATATATATATATATATTTCACTATCACCTTTCCCACTTTCGTGAGGTGGTGCCCGCCACAATTCCCTTACAAACATAACTATTCTTACCTTTCAACGCTTTCACCACCTCCCTCCATCTCTGTCTCCACAAATCTTCTACCCTCGTCTAAACTCAAATTCCTTCCATCAAAATCACTCTCACTCCATCCATCCATCTCCACTTCGGCCTTCCCCTCCCCCTACCCTTCCCCTATCTACATCGGATCTACGTACCTTGCCAACCATTCTGTTCTCTTTCATTCTTCACATATGTCCAAACCATTTTAGCACATCCTCCTCCTCTCTATCAATTACACCCTTCTTCCATTTACACATCTCCCTTATTCTTTCATTTCTAATCCTAATCAATCCTTCTCATTTTATATATCGCTCTCAAATCTTTCATCTCAAAGACATTGAAACTTTTTCTCGACCGAGCACTTATCGTCTATGTTTCACACACATACAATACAGAAGGTGAACACATACATTCAAACATTCTTATCTTTATTTCTTTCGAAATTTTTCCTTTGTTCCATACTTTTCTTAGGCCCCCAATACTTTCATTCCTTCTACCACTCTGTTCTTTATTTCTTTTTCCGTCCCACCCTTACCTTCCACCCAACATTACTAGATATTTGAATTCATTCACCTCCTCAAGTTTCCATTCTCCCACTTCTACAAACCAATTCCTCCCTCCACATTTCCTCATCCCCACCTCCAATCCTCATAACTTTATTCTTCTCTGGATTGAATTTCAATCTCGTGTTTGCACATTTCCCTTCAAACTCTCTCACAAGTATTCTCATCTTTTCTCCAGATTCTGCCACCAACACATGCCGCATCATCTGCAAAAAGTAAAACATTCACTTCACATTCACCCTCCATATTTCTCAACGTAATATTCTTCCCTTCTCTCTCTTTATTTTTCTAAGTAAACCATTCATCAATAGATTAAATAACATGGAGATATTACAAACCCCTGTCTCAATCCCACTCCTATGCTAAACCAATCCGATAGTTCTCTCTTCACCCTCACTCTTGATCTACAATTCGCATATATATATATATATATATATATATATATATATATATATATATATATATATATATATATATATATATATATATATATATATATATATATATATATATATATATATATATATTAGTGATGGATCGGATGTCATTTTCTAATTTGCGGATGCGGATGCGGATGCGGATGTCGAATTTTGGAGAAGTGCGGATGCGGATGCGGATGTTGAATTTTTGAAAGTGCGGATGTGGATGCGGATGCGGATTTTGAATTTCCGAAAGTGCGGATGCAGATGTTGAATTTTCGAAAATGCGGATGCGGATGCCATCACTAATATATATATATATATATATATATATATATATATATATATATATATATATATATATATATATATATATATATATATATATATATATATATATATATATATATATATATATATATATATATATATATATATATATATATATATATATATATATATATATATATATATATATATATATATATATATATATATATATATATATATATATATATATATATATATATATATATATATATATATATATATATATATATATATATATATATATATAGAGGTGTTCATAGATCCGTTACTCCGATACTAACGAAACTAGTTATTTGAGTAACTGAATAAATTATATGTGGAAGGTTGTGTCGAGTAGAAAGATGGAGGAATTGAGTTTTTGATGCATTGAAGACTACCATGTTTTCTCGATTCCAATTTAAAATACGAGAAAGATAATATAAAGTTTTATCTATGTAATTTCGGACAACTTTCCTCTATGTATTTATCAATTTTAATTTTAAAAGTTCAGGCTCTATCTAATATCAATTTATGACACTTAAAAAACGAAGTAGAATCTCAGTATCTCAATCATAATAGTCTCAGGTAAACTGAGAAAGTCATTTATTGTATAATTTATAAAAACGAAGAATAAGAGTAGAAATTCACAGTAATATTAATATATTTAATTAAGATATAGGGTTTCACTAATAACTTATATTTAGAGTTTCTTTAATCTTGAGTTATGGTTTACATTAAGTTTGGCTAACGCACCGGGTGCTGTGCGGCGCAGTGCGTATTGACCGACAAGGGCCCGGCCTTGACTAATAATCAAGTTAAACCAGGGTTAATTGCAAATTATACTTTTTCTTGAAATAATAACGGCATTATATTATATATATATATATATATATATATATATATATATATATATATATATATATATATATATATATATATATATATATATATATATATATATATATATATATATATATATATATATATATATATATATATATATATATATATATATATATATATATATATATATAATATAAATAAAAAAAAAAAAAAAAAAAAAAAAAAAAAAAAAAACATGTCGAGGGTATAAGAGTTGATATATTTAATAGGAGGTATGACCTCCTCTCACTTTTACAAGCATTTGCACTCGAATTGGCATAGATTCGACCAAAGTTGAACACATTTTTGACATTTCCTCATCATGGTACCTGACGTTAATAACAGCACCAATCAGCTTTTGCATTGTCGAACAGTCTTCTTTCTGGAACCTACGTTTGATTATAGCCCATAGATTTTCTATTGGATTTATGTCAGGAGAATTTCCAGGCCAGTCTAAAACCTTTAGTCCACTTTCATTAAAGAACGAGAGCATTTTGCATGAAGTATGGCATGGAGCAAGATCCTGCTGAATAATGCCATCTCCATCAGGAAAATCCCTTCTCATCATAGGATGCAAGTGAGTCTGCAAAATTGCCTTGTATTTATCACTGTTCATGATGCCCTCAACATTAATAAGACGCCCTGTACTTTTAGCACTAAAAATACCCCAAAACATCTTAGGTGGATTTTTGGGCGCTTGTTGAATATGTCCTGACAGAAGTGGTTCACCTTTGCTTCGTCTCACGACCTTTGACCTGTAACCTTGTACTTCAAAATGCGATTTATCTGAAAAGATTACTTTCTTCCAGTCGTCAGCCGTCCATCCAGCATTCTTACGTGCCCAGCGAAGACGTTTTTTCTTCATAACAGATGTCAATAACTTTCTTTTGCGGTTTTCTGGCAAGTCTGCCAACCTCAAGAAGCCTTCTTCGGACAGTTGAAGAAGAAACATTTACGCCTGCTGAAGACAAATCTCTGCGAAGGTCTGCACTTGTTTTCTTAGGATCTTTTACACTATTTCTGATGATAATCTTGTCATCGTGAGGTGTTGTCTTGCGTTTTCTTCAATATCTTCCTCGTCGAAGTGTTGAAGGTTCACCAATGTCTTCATTTCTCATTTCTTTTCAGGATATCGCCAACGGTTGATTTAGCCACCTTCATTTTCAAAGAAATCTGTCTGATGATAAGACCACTATGCTTTGTAAGAGCTACAATACTTGCACGCTTCTTCGGAGTGATATCCATCATGAAAACCAAGTAAAACTGAACACGTTCACAGCAACAACCTTTCTCCACAAGTCCTGCAGTAGCACTGAGTGTTTGCTAGGGATGCCGAAAGAGTTTCGATATATATCGATATAAATATTTTTTTACGATAGTATCGAAAAAATATCGATGATATTTTTAAAACCGATATATCGATATTTTATCCTCAGTATCGAACCAACGATATTTTTTTTTT
>SEYY01000505.1:56405-69801 GCA_009176605.1 Armadillidium nasatum | reverse complement strand
CCATTATTTCCCAAATTCAACCTCCGATAACCGAAAATACTTATGAGGAATTGAAAAAAGTGTTGAAAGCTAACTATGTACCTTCTGCCAGGGAAAGAGTTGAGGACTTATTTCAACAGAAATTGAAACCTGGTGAAAAACCATCTGAATATTTAAATAGAATAAGGCTTTCACTTGGAGACTCGGCTTTTTTAAGTTATGATACAAAATAATGAAACAGTCGCAAAAGAAATGTTTCTTCAAGTGTTACCTGAGGACATTGCAGCAATGCTCGAAGTATTAACTGGAGATCTATCAATTTATAAAATGGGTGAGGCTGCTGACAAATACATGAATCGCCGAGGCAGAATTGCCATAGGCACTTTTTCTACAAGAACATCGCGAGAACTCACACCCCCACCTTCCAATTCCTTCCTCGTTCGTGAATTGGCTAAAATATTCAATCAAGTTGCAGAGTTATTTAAAAAAGTAGAAGAGCTATCAACACAGGTGCATAAGCTGGATGTGAGGGTGAGGCGACTTAAATATGGTCGGACAAGAGGCCACTCAGATAGAAGCAGGTCACCTTCCAAGTTTAGACCGGAGGGTTCTCTATACTATTACCATTATAAATTTCGAGAAAAAGCTACAAGATGCCAAGGAGGTAGCTGTCGATGGACTCCAATGCAAGCCCAACTTTCCACTTCAGGACCATCTCCTTCAACCTATCCGGGAAACGAATCGTAGGGACGAATGTCAGCCCCTCAAAAAGAAAATTAAAAGTGAAATATAATAATAAGGTGCAGTGTGTAATAGTTACTGATAAAAGTGCATATATTAAATATGAAAAATTAAGAAAGGAAGAAGGTAAAAGCTACCCCCCTTATAAATGATGTTGATACAATTGCAAATAATGATACTAATTCATTGCATACTTATATAAATAATATAAAGTATAACAATGCTCAACTTCATGGGAATGCGATTGCTACTACTGATTTAAAACCATCTGTTTTAAACGAAAGAGTATCTCAGTCTAGTGAACTTGAGCATTGTTCTCAGTATAATAGTTTTAAAAATAAAAATCTGCATTATCAACATGGTGAAAAGCCAGTCTTTGGGCAAGAGCCATCAGCTCTTTGCAAATATACTGCGATGCCAGTTGAAAATGCAAATTTTTATAAGGGTACATTGATTCCAAAAATTATGAATGTGTTAAATATTTATAAAACCAATTTAAAATTAAACAGTCTCTACCGTATTTTCGATGCTAACTCTAAAGAGTTATATATAATAGACTCGGGAAGTACATTATCATGTTTTAAGGCTTCTGCAGAAGATAAGAAAGAACCTATTGGCTTTCTTACTGCTGCTAATGGAACTAAAATAAACATATATGATATTAAAACAAAAACTGTAAATTTTTTATTGCGTAGAGATTATGAGCATACTTTTTTAATTTGTGATGTACTTTGTAATATTTTAGGGCTTGATTTTTTTCAAAAGTATAATTTTTTATTAGATTTTAGTAATCATAAGATTATTGATGCTCAGGCACGGAGCTCTTGTGATGTAATTGTAGGAAATGATGTGGAGTCTGTGCCCCTAAAAAGAATTGATCATTTTGTTAACGCTACCCTCTTTCTCCCAAATTACCTTCCGCGCCTTCTCTTTACTCTAATCTATTATTTAATTTTAAGGTATTATTTACTGATATATATTTAAATGATAGCACAGAATTATGTAATATTGGTAGTACAATGGTAAATGAAAATATTTTTAAAGGTAAATTTAATGGTGGGGGTAGCAATATAAACAATTCTTCCTGTAGGTATAATAATGGTAATAAATTTAAAAATAATGGTAAAAATAGATGATATAAATAATAGTGATAACAGTGAATTTAAAAATAAAGTGTTAAAATTTCCCCTTACACCCGCAGAGTATATGCCTTAAAAGAGTTAGTCCCCTATAAATTTAATGTAAGAGGACCCCCAATAATTATAAAAAGCAGAAGAATCTCTACATGTCTATATGACATAGCTAAGGTGTAAATAAGCAGGTAGTTAATGCTGGGGTCTTATCTCCTTTACATTCACCAATAGGTTGTCCAATCTCCGCTCTGCCAAAAACCTTAGGTGGAGTCCATATTGTAGCTGACCTGAGGCTTCTTAACAAAAGAGCAGTTCATGGCAATTTTAGTCTAACAAATTTAGGGGACTTTTCGAATATACTTTCTGGTGCTAAAGTGTTTTCTGTCCTTGATCTCAAGAAAGCCTTCTATAATTTGAAAGTTCACCCAGATTGTAGAAAGTTTTTAACAATTAATACTCCATATGGTAGTTTTTCTTATAACAGTATAGTTGAAGGTTTTCATTCTAGTCCCACAAGTTTCACTAAATATATCTCTTTAATTCTTTCTCGTATTCCTAATATTTTCATCTATATTGATGACATTCTAATTGCTACTCCAACTCATGAAGAGCATTTAAAGGTCTTAGAAATGGTATTTGATAGGCTAAATTATTTTAATTTAAAACTAAGTGCTGATAAGTGCCAAATTGGCCAACCAAAGGTTACATATCTTGGTTTTGATGTGTCAGAAGGTTTTATGCTTCTTAGTGAAGATAAGTCTTTCTATATTAAACATTCCAAAACCTAAGACGATTAAAGATCTACGTTCTTTCTTAGGAAGTATAAACTATTTCCGATCTTCACTTCCTGGAATTTCTAATATTATTTCTCCTCTTCTTTCATTTCTAAAAGGTGCTCCATACTCACAACGTAGAGTAAAATGGAATCCTGAGGCTGAACAAGCATTCAATCTAGCAAAACTGACTCTGAAAAATGCTACTCCTTTGGGTTTTCGTTCTAATAGTGCCAAAATATCAATTTTCACAGATGCCAGTCAGACTGCCTTGACTGGTATTGCAGTTTCAACCGAAAATGAAAAAACTGTTCCACTTGAATTTTATAGTTATAAATTAAATCCAACTGAAATGAGCTATAGTATTTTTAGCAAGGAACTCCTTGCCTTGGTTAAAACTAAAAAAATTTGAACATATTGCAGAAGGACGGAAGATAGATGTGTTTTGTGACAATCTTTCAGTCACACAGTCACTTAAAAAAAAGACTGATGCTAATCACTTGCTTGCAAGGGAGCAGCGTTACCTAACTTTCTTGTCTGAATATGATTTGAACATACACCATATCAAATCTGAAGAGAATATTCTTGCTGATTACTTGAGCAGAAATCCTGCTGAGCAGCCAACTACCAAAATATATATATATATATATATATATATATATATTTAAAAATTGAAATATATTTATTATTATAAAATACTGCAGGAAATGCAGAAATAGAACTAGAAACAAGCCCTTTAGTCCAACTTGGAAGAGAAGACACTGTTACAGAAGTCCTTCCTGAAGCATTCTGCGATGAAGCATTGGTCACACCAGAGCTTTCTCCCCAGCAAGATTCTTTATTAGAGGATGAATGTCATTCACTGTCATCTATTTTCCATATTTCCGCCAATGAAGTGTATAAGCTATTTCAGTGTAAAATTGATTATAAAGAACTTCAAGCAGAACAAGAAACAGATGTGCAATTTCAAAAATATTCAAACAATCAAGAAAACACTCATCTCAAGCTGACTAAGCGAGACTATTATTATAAAAATGACCTACTGTCTTTGGTTGTCTATGAATCCATTCCACTTTCACCTCGTGTCTTTGTTCCTGAATCTTTCATTACACCTGTTATTTCTTATTTACATTCACTTGGGCATTTTGGAGTCAAGAAAACTCTGGCATCTCTTAGGAAGCGCTTTGAATGGAAGAATATGCCTAAATGCACAAAGCAGTTTGTTCTACGTTGTGATTCATGTCAGAGATGTAAATCGTTACGCAAAATAAGCCCACCATATGAATCTTACCAGCCAGTTTCGGCAAAATTTCAGGTGGTTCATATAGACATTCTTAAAATTCCTTCATGTAAAACTATAAATATCTTTTAACTTTAATTGATAGGTTCTCTCACTATCTCTTTGCTTTCCCCTTGAAAAACATAGAAACCTCTACAATTGTGGAGGCAATTACCAGAGAATTCTTACCAGTAGCTGGAGTGGTAGGAACTTATGTTTCGGATCGTGGTGGACAATTTACTTCTGATTTATTTAAAAGTGTTTGTGAGGAGCTAGGATCCTGACATAACTTTACTTCTGCCTATACCCCTCAGAGTAATGGACTCATTGAAAACTCTCATAGAACACTATTGAGGTCTCTTCGAGCCATGCTGTCGGATGAGTTGGAAGATGTTCAGAATTATTGGTTGGATCTCCTCCCCCTAGTGCTGTTATGTTTAAGAACTGCCCCATTAAACTCAGAAGGAATAACCCTGCTATCCTAATGATGGGTCAAAATCCCTCCCTCCCTGGAGCTTTAATAGAGCAAGTAGAGTCCTCATTCCCACTTTCAATAAAAACATGCAGAAAAATTAAAATTATTCTTGGGACTCCCTCTATCTCCTGAATTTACTGCCAAAAATCCAAAAATTTATGTACCAAAGAACTTACAAGATGCGAAATTTGTTCTTGTAAAAAACCAACAATATGGCAGAAACAAATTAGAAGCTGTGTACCATGATCCCTATCCTATAATAAAGTTTTCAGGTAATGTATACATAAAAAAGAATAATAAAGTGCAAAGTGAAAATGTAATAAATATTAAACCATATTTTAGTTTAAGTAATGAAAGTTTTGAACCATGAAAGATGTGATAAATAAATTTAAGGTGCTATATATATATATATATATAATATATATATATATATATATATATATATATATATATATATATATATATATATATATATTTAATTTTTTTTTTGAATATTGTATAAATTGTATGAATTAAATATATAAGTTCAATTAAATTATTAGATAATTTTATTGGTAATTGTTTTAACTCCTGAAAAGGGTTAGCGAACTTTTGTGGATTAGTCACAAAAATGATAGGTGAAGTCATCACGGACAACCTCATATACCGATCGTGAGTGTTAGTGACCTAAAGCGTTGGTGCATTGGAAGGAATTTACTGACCGGTAACATTTATTGCAGAGGATCGAGAAAGGCTAACACGTATTAGGAACACTATAGACCTCCAGCATTTGCAGGCTAGAATGGTCCTCATAGGGATTTATGTAATCAGGCTGTGGTCTAAAATTTTGAACATCTGTTTTAATAGCATCCTCCTGTGTTGCCTTCTACGTAATAAACTATAGTATATTGAGTTTGTTTCATTCCTAAATTTTCCTATCAATATCATGTAAATGATCGAATAACGGCTATTAATGAATTCTGTGGAATTTCATAATGATGATGTCACTTTCCATCTTTTGATGCTTGCAAGCATCGATGTGAATATATATATATATATATATATATATATATATATATATATATATATATATATATATATATATATATTATATATATATATATATATATATATATATATATATATATATATATATATATATAATTCCCTATTTAAAATAAGCGGTTAATGTGAATTTAAATTAATATTTGGGTAATTTTAACAAGATATCCGGCTGGATAGTAAAATTCCGATTTGTCTTTTGAAAATTGCAGGATATCCTGTAACTGGCTGTACATCAAATTTACTATCTAGCTCATCACAAGTTTCAGTACATCGACTTGTATATATATATATATATATATATATATATATATATATATATATATATATATATATATATATATATATATATATATATATATATATATATATATATATATATATATATATATGGTAACTTGCTCAATTGGCTTATGTTGCTTTAGGGTCGTGTAGACCTAGATCGTTGCTTTTATATCCATAAAAATTATTTTCCTCTTACCTTATTCTGGTATATTTTATCTTATGTATAATATCTTATATAGTTGGCGTAGTGAAATATCTGTTCCTACTTGATATTTTTTTATTTTATTAATATATTTCACAAAACTTTTTACATTAATTACAATGTTACACATGCGGTTGGCACGGTGTTCTAGAACAATCTCTCTCCAAAATTGCCTGTCATGAACCGGCAAGAACGATACCGTAATAATCGATATATCGTTCCTAATATCGATATATCATTCATCATTTTATTAAAAATTCAAAAATCAATAGAACCTTCATTCTAAGATGGTGATACCCAGAGAATGAATTTCCAAGGTTACTTGGAGATTCACACCTGAACACCCAACCTATGACATGAATTTGTTAGAATAGTAAATTAGAAGAAATAATGAAAATTAAAGCAGTATAGGAAACTTATTCTAACAAAATGGTATACCTTAAAATTTTTTTTACAAAATGTAAAATATTCAACAAAAAAATTTTTTTTTTGTAAAATATATATTTGTATAGCACCTTCAATTTATTTATCACATATTTTTCATGGTTCAACACTTTCATTACTTAAACTAAAATATGGTTTAATATTGATTATATTTTCACTTTGCACTTTATTATTCTTTTTTATGTATACATTATTACCTGAAAATTTTACTTTGGGTAGGGACCATGGTACACTGCTTCTAATTTGTTTCTGCCATATTGTTGGTTTTTTACAAGAACAAATTTCGCATCTTGTAAATTCTTTGGGACATATATTTTTGGAGACAGAGGGAGCCCCAAGAATAATTTCAATTTTTCTGCATATGTTTTTATTGAAAGTGGAAATGAGGACTCTACTTGCAAAAGGTCTTTCTGTGCCTCTGTTATTAGTTCTGTTTGTAGATTCTTCAGTATCCACTCTACTGGATGTATTGAAATGCCAGATGTGGAAGGATCTAAAAAGTTGTTGTTGTTAGGCCTAGTTTTATTTATCCTTGAAGGCATCGTAGAATTTTATTTCTTTACTTTATATAGTTATCTATTTAGTTATTTATATATATATATATATATATATATATATATATATATATATATATATATATATATATATATATATATATATATATTTTTTTTTTTTTTTTTTTTTACGAAGGCGAAATTATACAGTTGTGCCTTAGTTATTTGGTATGAATGTAAGTATACACTCCTAGCCTAGGCTTGTATATAGTAGCCAATTTACTTCTATATATATAAATAAATAAATATATATATATATATATATATATATATATATATATATATATATATATATATATATATATATATATATATATATATATAAATAGTAAGAAGGTTAATGCAATTTCTTTCTGTATTGCAACAATGTTCTAGCAACTGTATATTTATTTATTTATTTAATATTTTTATTTATTTAGTTTTTTTTTCAAAAGTTATTTATATTATTAAATATCACAGTTTTCTAAATCACTGTCACTATAAATCACTTTCCATTTGATACTAATGATAAAAACTCAAAAATTTTACAGAGTGCAAACAGTACATTATTACCCATGTACTTCGTGTTATAGACCAGGCTAGAGCAGGTTAGCCTCTACCTTATTTTCAGTTGCAGGCCTAAAGTACTTTAAAATTTCATGAAATTGCTAATAATTCTTCATATAAAACTCAGTTTTTATTTTAATTTTATTTCTGGTTTGTTTTATTTACTATGATTGCACACGAATTCTCGGTAACGATGTAGGTCTTGGCTATAATTGTTATTTTTATCTGATTTTATTTATTTATTTTTCAAGAAAAAAAACTTTCCTGTTTATTTATTTATTCTTTTATTTTTGTTCTATAAAACTGTCACATTAAGAGGTCATCCACTTGCAAAGATGGCAACTTGCTCAATTGGCTTATGTTGCTTTAGGGTCGTGTAGACCTTGATCGTTACTTTTATATCTATAAAAATTATTTTCCTCTTTCCTTATTCTGGTATGTTTTATCTTATTTATAATATCTTATATAGTTGGCGTAGTGAAATATCTGTTCCTACTTGATATTTTTTTATTTTATTAATATATTTCACAAAACTTTTTACATTAATTACAATGTTACACATGCGGTTGGCACAGTGTTCTAGAACAATCTCTCTCCAAAATTGCCTGTCATGAACCGGCAAGAACGATACCGTAATAATTGATATATCGTTTCTAATATCGATATATCATTCATCATTTATTGCAAATAATTACAAATTTATTAAAAATTTAAAAATCAATACAATCTTCATTCTATATATATATATATATATATATATATATATATATATATATATATATATATATATATATATATATATATATATATATATATATATATATATATATATATATATATATATATATATATATATTTTCAGGGTTGGGAAGAAAGA
This sequence comes from Armadillidium nasatum, assembly GCA_009176605.1. Taxonomy (NCBI): domain Eukaryota; kingdom Metazoa; phylum Arthropoda; class Malacostraca; order Isopoda; family Armadillidiidae; genus Armadillidium; species Armadillidium nasatum. The sequence continues at coordinate 61,472 of SEYY01000505.1, read as the reverse complement.
CGTACCGGAAGTGGTAGAATATATTTTGTTAATCACTCAAGCAGAACCACACATTGGGAGAAACCTTCATTGAAAAACTAGCACAGTGTATGTATATATATATATATATATATATATATATATATATATATATATATATATATATATATATATATATATATATATATATATATATATATATATTAGTGACGAATCAGATGTCATATTTTCGCATTTGCGAATGCAGATGTCAAATTTTGCTTAAGTGGGGATGCGAATGTAGAACTTTCTTCAAGTGCAGATGCGTATGTTGAATTTTGGAAAGTGCGAGGATGAGGATAAAAATGCGTATGCCATCATATATATATATATATATATACTATATATATATATATATATATATATATATATATATATATATATATATATATATATATATATATATATATATATATATATATATATATATATATATATATATATATATCAGCTGTTGTAGTCTGCCACCATTCTTCCTTTAAATCGATTATAAGTGATGTTCCTCAGAGCTCGGTCATATCCCCAACTCTTTTTCTGCTTTTCCTTAATGACCTTCTCTCTATTACCTCATCTATCCACTCCTGTTCTGATGACTCCAACCATCGTTACTCCTTTCAATTTGAAATAAGTCTCTCCCAACAGCAGTTAATAGACTCGAGAAGGGTAGCTTTGGAGCAACGAACCCATGATTTTGCACGTATTTGAAATTGAGGCAGATAAAGCATGGCTGTTTTCATTGCATCAAAAACTCAGTTCCTCCATCTCTCCATTCGACACAATCTTCCACGCAACTATGATTTCATCCAATATACACAACTCAAACTTTTATTTGTTCTTAATATTTTCGGTGTATCTTTTTCTCGTTATCTTTCTTGAAAAGATCACGTTACTCTCATTCTAAATAAGCTTATAAGAGGTTGGATGTTTTGAGGCGCCTTCAGAATTTCTTCACGCCACCCTAATTGCTTGCTCTCTGTAGGGTTGTTGTTCGTCCCTGTATGGAGTATGCTTCACACATATGTGGTTGTTACACTAATACAGCTCTTCTTTGAAAAAAAAATAAAATATATATATATATATATATATATATATATATATATATATATATATATATATATATATATATATATATATATATATATATATATATATATATATATTCGAGTTTAGGACTTTTCGTCTCATCAACTCTACTGTTCTTGCTCTCTCTAATCCCTTTCTTTCTGTCGAATTGTTGCGTCACTTTCTCTATGTAATCGCAATTTCAACGGACACTGCTCTTCTGAACTTTCTCATCTCATACCTCTTCCATTGAGAAAAGCTCTTGCGACACGCCTTTCTACACAGTCTCATCCTTTCTCTGTCCAACTCTCCGACCCCAGATGTAACCTCTATGCTCAAATTACATATACTCTACTTTTAAAGTCTGGACACTCCCATTATCTGTTTTCCCAACTTACTTTGACTTGTATACTTTCAAATGCCGTGTATCTGGACATGTCGGCCTTCATCGACTAGGATAGTTTTTTCTAACTCTGGTGAAATTTGGTAGGCCATTGGCCTTTATATATATATATATATATATATATATATATATATATATATATATATATATATATATATATATATATATATATATATATATATATATATATATATATATATATATATATATATATATATATATATATTACACCACTTTATAGTAGTGGGCTCTCCGTGTCTGGTTTAGGGGAGCTTCGTTTTACCAGGAAGCCCTCTTAATGAGTGGTGAGGAGACGTCAGTTGAGGCTGTGTGTTTTTCGAGTCTCTCTTCGTAGTCGGTTCGTCTGCTTTTAGAGGTGTGGTTGGTCACCACTTCCCTTCGGACTCGCCCGTGCCTTTTGGTGGGCTCACTGTGATCGCATAGTCGTATAGGTAAAACACAGAGGTGTCGAACTACCGACTCTCTCACAGCCCCTCACTGTGGTCACCAAGTAATTTAGAGTGTCAGACTACCAACTCTCTCGCATAGCTCTTCTTGAGCCAGAGATTTATCTCAGAGTGATAGCGAGCAGGAGACAACGAGGTTGTCGAGCTGCCATGTCTACTCGGATAATCGAACCGAGGGAATTATCACTTGCTGGAAGCCAAACTGCCCAGTCTTTTCTGTTGTAGGAGCTAAGGGAACTGCTTCGGCAGGGAGAGGGGCCACCTGCTGCTGCTTCTCTTCATTAGGAAGTTCACCGCTTCTGCTTCGGTCAGGTTGCAGCTATTTCTCATCTTCAGTAGGAGAATCCACGTCTTTAGAAGGTCGGTGTCTTCGTCATCTTCATCGACAGTCCAAGGGTTTTTTTTTTGGTGACTCGTCTATAAGAGCTGGCAACTATTTCTTTAGTTTATCAATACCTTCCAAATTATCTCTAATTTTATCTCTTCAGTAAGGAGAATGGATTGAATAACTTTCAGAACAGTTTCTAATTTTCTTTACCAAGCTGGTTAGCTAATTTTAAAAGATTTTTACAACAACCTTTAAAATACTTTTAGAAAATAACATCAAATCAATATATAAAATAAAGTGGGTATGCTTAATACAAGAACATTATTTTGCATATAATAAAATAAATAAAATAAATAATAATATAAATAAAATCGAAAGTTTCACATAAAGGTTTTAGTTTAACAAAACATTAGAAAAGAATAAATATACAAATTTTAGTTTTAGAACATTTTTTTAATCATTATTTAAAATAGTTAAGGGAAACATATGGATAAAATAGCATGAAAAACAAAAATAATAAAAAGCGCGCGATGCGAGGCCAAAAATATCTCGATTAATCTTAATGATCTTTTAATTCCTGGGTAAGATATCTTATGTAGATTATTTCAAATTTGCAAACTGGCGGATTGCGGAAGAAAAGGTCTGGGATGAGAGGTGGAGGTTTCACAACATATCTTAATGTCCTGAAGAAGATAACTGCGAAGGCGTGTGTGATATTTTATTTCTTCATCCGTTTCTTGAAGTCTAGATATAGCAGGCATATCGATAGCATCTACAGTAACCGAAGAAATTCGGAAAAATATCTACTACTATGTTTTCTTCTCTAATATAGTGCATTTCGGTGATGTACTCGATGAGAACTAAAAGGTGACGTTGTTGAGGATCACTTTTTGCAGGATTTTTGGAATGTAACACCGAGACGAGCGGTATGTACTCGGTGCAAAGAGTAACCTTTCTTTCTTCTAACATATGTTTAAAGTGAAGGCTGCTAGAAGTTCTCTGTCGTATGCAGAATATTTTCGTTGTGGGCCTGATTTCTTGCTGTAGAAATCTTTGAAGACGGGTAGACCATCAATCATTTGGTGTAAAGCTGCTCCTATAGACATCTGACTGTTGTCTGTTACCAGTTGCAGGTAAGTCTCGTTTGGCAAGGAGAAAGGAAGTGTTGTCACATCTTGAAGGTCTTCCATTTTTTGAAAAGATGTGATTTCTTCCCGAGTCAAAGTAAGAGGGTGGTGGTGTTGGGCTTTTTCCGAAAGGGAAAAAAAGATCTTGACGAAGTTAGGGATGAATCTTCTATAGTATTCAATCATCCCGAGAAATTTTCTTAAAGAAGCTGGATCTTGAGAAAGTGGGAAATTTGTATTTTATTACCTCAATTCATTGTTACTAAAAAAAGGAAAAAAAAAAAATTTATCACGTAAAAAGTACTTCTCATTTGAACATTAGTGCGTATTTCATATTGGGACTCTCTCTCTCTCTCTCTCTCTCTCTCTCTCTCTCTCTCTCTCTCTCTCTCTCTCTCTCTCTCTCTCTCTCTCTCTCTCTCTCTCTCTCTCTCTCTCTCTCTCTCTCTCTCTCTCTCTCTCTCTCTCTCTCTCTCTCTCTCTCTCTCTCTCTCTCTCTCTCTCTCTCTCTCTCTCTCTCTCTCTCTCTCTCTCTCTCTCTCTCTCTCTCTCTCTCTCTCTCTCTCTCTCTCTCTCTCTCTCTCTCTCTCTCTCTCTCTCTCTCTCTCTCTCTCTCTCTCTCTCTCTCTCTCTCTCTCTCTCTCTCTCTCTCTCTCTCTCTCTCTCTCTCTCTCTCTCTCTCTCTCTCTCTCTCTCTCTCTCTCTCTCTCTCTCTCTCTCTCTCTCTCTCTCTCTCTCTCTCTCTCTCTCTCTCTCTCTCTCTCTCTCTCTCTCTCTATATCTCTATATATATATATATATATATATATATATATATATATATATATATATATATATATATATATATATATATATATATATATATATATATATATATATATATATCAGAGGTGGGCGCGCAAATTTTAAACTTTAGAGCGCAAACGCAAAAGCGCAAATTGGAAAAACTTAGTGCGCAAGCGCAAAAGCGCACATTTTTTCAAAAATTTTGTCCGTAAATGCAAAAGCTCCGCAAATAAAAATTTTTTTAAAGCGCAAAAAAAAAAAAAAAAAAAAAAAAAAAAAAAAAAAAAAAAAAAAAAAAAAGAAAAGCGCAAAAATGTGAGGATGAATTATTTTTATATTTTATTTGAAAGATGCAAATATATAACAAAAAATGAGAAAGATTTTAATCTTATTTATTCAATTATCTATGATCTCTTCCTCCTCGTAGCTCTCCTCTTGCATTCTAAATAGGGTCATATTTCCTTTTATAAAAAGAATTTTTCAAAATTGCTGAATGCCATGGCTGTCCTCTTTAGTCTTAGAATGTTAGAGCATTGACTAAACAACATCTCTACGTCCTCTGAGTTGGCTAATGGGGTATTATACTTAATTAACAAGTCCACCCAGACCTCCTGATATTCACTCGGAAACAGGTTCCTAGTGAGAGGGGTACTGTGGTGAACATTTACTGCAGCCCAGCTATCCAAGGTTTGTCCCAACTTCTCCTCCAGAGGTTTCAGCTGGATATATAGGGCCTTCAGTTTCTGAAATATTTAGAAATGGTATCAAGACCTTAAATCTTTTTTTAAGCTTCATTTGAACATTATGTCACTGTATTGTGAATATATATATATATATATATATATATATATATATATATATATATATATATATATA